>BGZK01002525.1:0-52739 GCA_005406025.1 Eumeta japonica | reverse complement strand
AACAAGCATGTCTATTGATAGTAGTCTGTGGCTGGTGGTAAGGATGCTTTTGTCACCCTTTGACTCATTGCACGACAGCATTTCACTTGACGAGGTTAGGTCCGCATATACGGGTTGTTTTTAACACTCCTTACGCTCTGGTGGATGTAACTGTCTGCATTTTTCTGAGGATGTGCCTGATTAACATTAGACGTAGAAATTAACAATATAACGATTAGAGGACTAAGATAATTATAAAATTAACACTTACTTAGGTATTCGATATCTGTCAATCCTTTCGAATCAATATTCACTTCTTTGACTAGAGATTCTTAGTGGAGGAGCAGATTTGAGGGTCATCGGTGGGTTGCATGCTGCACGTTACAGTCATGCATCTATTATGGATTTCCGCGAACTAGCACCTCATACAATAACCTTCCATTGGTATTGAAATACAAATCCAGACTAATTACATCGTGCTATAATTTGTACAGTGCCACGAAATTCTATATTAAAATCTTTAAGACAAAATTTTCGAATATTTCTATTTCACAATAAAATGAAGGAATATTTTTATAAGAATTATATTTCACAGAAACCAAAAATTTAAAAACTTATAATCACCTGAACTGACGTTTAACGTTTTTATTAAAAGACAAAGTTTTATATGGCTGTTTTAGTAATAGTCAATAATGGAGTTGTAAAAGCAAAGGAAGATTTTTAGAAACATTTACATTGTATGACTTGGTAGTCATGTATGAGTTAAAGTCGAGGATAGCATAATATTGAATAAAATTAAAAAAAAAAACTTTTGGCGTTTCGATAAATCCATTTAGCTGGTGATTTAATTAGATTGAAAGAAATTTGACTTTTGAATAGATTTCGTCGCATTAAGAAATAATTACTTAAAAGTTTGATGGGTATATAGGGGTACTAGTAATATTATCTATTAATGAATATTGACTAGTTTTTGTGTTTTACGCACTTAACAAGTAGTTATTTTGTGACTGAGAAAAACTCATTTTGGAAAAACTGTCTTAATGAAATATCATATCACCCTATCATGATAGTGATACAAAAAGATGACATACACACTCGAAACTAATATGATAATTACTAAAGAAAATCAAAACAAAAACAATAGATTAATAGTCGTATGATATCAATGAACATCTTGCCCTGTTTTGGTTTATGACACACGTGTAGCTAGAAGAATATTATGATTAAACCTGGTAATTGTAAACGATTTCGAAAAATGAATTTGTTTTTATGTAAACAAAAATTGTCTAATATCCTATTTAAAAATGGCGCGTAATTCAATATCATAAGTTGAATGAAATTATTAGAATAATTTGATGAATTTACACAGTAGATGAAAAAATATTAACATTTTCTGAAAAAACCTTGTTTAATGAAATTCTAGGCCACTTACATCCAAGAAGGTACTTATCGCTAATACACAGACCTATACTAACTACAAGGGCGTAATTTAAATAAAAAGGGTTAAGTAAGTGAGGCTTTCGCATTCATTGATAGAATTTAATTAAATTAACACACAGCATCACCATCATCAGCATATTATTTACGAAAGCATAACATGCGTATTCGTATATTCCTTCTAAAAATTATAAATTTTTAAGGTATATTTTATTTAAGTTCAAAAAGAATAAAAAGTGAATTCGTATGGTATAGTGCATTTGTGTAATGACAATTAATGTCATTATATATTTTAAGATACTCTTGTAAATTATAAACAACGAATAAAGAATGGAGAGGGGACTATAAAATAAAAATAATGTAATAGAAAACTACATATTTCATATTTTTTGTCTGTCTATCTATCTGTTCGCACACATTTCTGAAATAATTGAACAGATTTTAATGCGATTTTCAAAAGTAAATAGATCTTGGTTTAAATCAGAATATAGAATATTAATTCATTTAAATCGGAAGTTCAGAATAAAAATTATCCTCAGAGAGGATAGTGGAGTTTAATACAGTATACAAATTATTAAACCCATAGAAAGCTGCGCTATCTCAGATTAATAAAACCTTTATTTTATTTAGATATTAGAATTTGTTCTGGCTTTGATTGTAACCGTGAGCGGTATCAAAATCGAAAGCGGGGCGGGGAGCAGAATCGATAACGGGACCGTATTAGAAATCGAATGTCGGATCGGGATTAGAATCAAGTGCGTGTCCGGGATCGAAGTCAATACAGGACCCAGAACTGAAAGCACGGACAAGACAGAGAGCGACAGCATGAACTTTCCGTATATAAGAGATAAAGGAACACATTCTATATACACGCGGGCATATCCCCACCCAGACGAAAGGCTAGTTGTTAAAACATCGAAAAGCCTTAACAATTTAGAGACATACCGAATTTGGGTGGTCATTTATTGATAATAAGTACGCTTAATGTGATGTTAATCATATGCGATAAATAGCATACTCAAATCCGCATCACTTTGCTTTGATATTCTAAAATTAAATTGAAAAATTTGCAAATCTATTTTTCTGTAAACGATCAAACACTTTTTGATCGTGTCTCTGTACACGTCAGTACATTGCGGTAAAATTTGATAGTTCAAATTCCTGTTTCGAACTCAATGTCCATTCCAATCTTTGCTCAGTTCTCAAAAATAATTTGAAATGTTTAAAATAACACTTATATAGCATAAAAATAAGTTTTCCACCGAAATCGTGTGAAGTGAATGCAATGTGAGCGAAGTAACCGCAGGTGAGTCCTAAGTTATAACACGTAGCGAAGGAGAGTGTCCCTAAAACTTCTCGCAAGAGACTAAAGCCTGCGCGAGCGAAGCGGACAGATAACATAATTAATTATCTGCCTTGTACACTCGCGTCGACTTTTGTGCTTCACAAAATGTTTTTTTTTTTCAGCTTTCCAGGCATATTTTTGAGATTTATGAGTTTTATGTAATCGTATTTACGTCAAAAATTACTAATATAAATTTATTTCACGACTGATAAATGCATTATTGCATTTGAGAGTGTTTTACGAGCGAAAAATTTTTTTCACCTTCATAGTTAGTTCATGAAAATGTGAAATCTTGCACACCATTGTATAAATAATTTAGTGAAAAATAATTCTATCGTATTCAAAAACTATTTAATGTCATATAAAAGGAAAAAAAACATCGAAATTTTAAAAACTGATCACATCAGTCAACCACGAAACTTGTAAAAACACGATCACTTGTGAAGAAATCCAACACTTTAGGCTTTTTTATTTATTAGCTTTATAATGACTGCAAGTAGTTAACAATTAAAAATAGCTGTGTAATTCGGTATTGTTAAATTATAAATAAGAAAAAATATAATTATAGACCAAAAAGGAATTTTTCACTAATAGTGAGACCTCAAGCATTATGTAAATATATTTCTTTATTACCATCTCTTTCGAAAAAATTGGGTTTTAATAAATGGCAATTAAACATTAATTATTTTTATTATCATATATTATTATTATTATATTATTTTAAAATAATAACATTCACTTATTATTCTTTTTTTTTGTTCAAAAATATTTTTTTTCTAAAGAAATAAAGTTTGATATTAAGAAAATTATTATGATATCGTTACATTTAATTTAATGTATATTAATACACAATAAAATATACACATATATATTAAATTGAAAACATTAAAATATGTATGAGTTTTTCCTTTTTCGCTTTTCCAATTTTTTTTTCTCAATATATTATGTTGGATAATTTAAATAAAAAAAAAGCAATTGTGAGATTGAACATATATTTATTGGGTTCCGTAGCAAAGGCAAATAATAAAATGGAATCCTTTTAATTTCATTATGTCGATACGCCCTCATATCACAGTCTCATAACTCCGCCATTTTCCATCACGCGGATGAAATTATATAGTCAGATATCGTATAAAACTTAATAAAAGACTTTTTCTTCAAATATATACTTTGATTTAATTAATTTCTAAATCCTCTTTATTCAGTTTACAACAGTCGCAATTTAACCAGTAGACTATTTGAGCACGCAAATTCAATACAATAGGTGTATTTCAATATATTATATATTTATATTATAATCGATTACATTTGTCGTATTTATGATAAGTTAGTGAAATTCATTCTATTTGAACTTAATTCGTTCGTTCTTCGATATATTATACAGAACCCCAAATGGTGGGTTTGACATATAGAAATTGATTTTCAACAAGGCCGGTTGTTAAACCAGTTGTCGTTCTCTTGTATATTTTTATTTTCATAGAAGTATCATTTCATGTATTTTGTATGTTTAAAGTTACTGAAACCCATGGTTCATATACCCTAATTCGATATAAAAAAATATTATACAAAAAAAAAATTACTCAAGAATAAGCATCCTCACGCTATTTTTATCTCAGAAATGAACAGTGTCCTTTAACGTTGACTATTTTATATTGAACTTAACGAATGTAATTCGCTTCAATATGCTTGTGTGAACAATTTCGTTTGTATCCGAAAGCGCGAGTTGATTTCAGAAGGGCTCTCTTCGTTAATGCAGTAATCACAAGGAATAATTAACAAAAAAAAAAAGGGGCGCTGACGTCACCCCACTGTAAAAACGGGGGACGAATAGACGCTTTATATTTTCGTGAATTCGATATCTTTTCAGTTGTCGGAGCTGTTTACACTTCTTTTCAAACTCGACGATGAAGAAAGGCGTCCAGTTTTGAATGTTTATCGTGAAATAATCGTCGATAAAAGCTAAAATTGATATAATGACAAGCGAGAACGGTAAAGAACGCGATTAGGTTAGGTAATTTATGTCCACACTATTGAATCCGCATAAAAGTAGGAGTTTTAACGAAAATCGAAAAATTATATTTTAAGTGAAATATACTATGTATGAGATCCTTTTTTAAAAGTATGAAACTGATGTAAAATTTTAAAAACTTCTACGTATACAATTATCTTCTCTAAGAAAATGTAGAAATTTTAAGCAAGCGAATTGGATGATAAAAAATATCGATTTGATTAAATGAATATTTTCAGAACACTATATCGAAAGACGAAAATGTGATTTTGTTTTTAAGGAAAAACTCGTTTACAATTTTATAAATACCGACTAAAAGGTAATAATTTGTAAAATCCCTACATTAGTAACATTCGATATCACAGTACGTAAAGGTGTTTTATGACGAAAGATTAATAATAAAGAACATTATTTAAACTGTGTATCGCTAAAATTGGATACATTTTCTATCTTATTACACAAAACAGAACAGTGCTTTATTTTATTATATATATACATACATTTTTTTATTAATCGATGAAAAATTAACATTGCATATTGCATAAAATAATGGCGCATTAATAACCCGGAAACGACGTGTTTAGAACGAAATTACCCTAATTAATTTAGCTCTCCATGTATGCACAGTATATAAGTTCTAAAATCAGGATGGCTAGGTTGTTAAGAGTGTACAAATGCTTACAAATCAAAAGGTACTAAATTTGCACTAATTCTAACTATGAGCAAATCGACCAATGAGTTTTGAAATCGGTTCAAATTAAATGAATGGCTCGTGCCTCGGAGACCACGGAGAGCAACTGTCTGCTCCGGTGGCTGGTATCAGCGATAACGCTCGCTAGCGATCCTCGACGCTCAAGCCAGCGTGAAGGGTTTGAGGCCAGCAACCTTGATTTTAAATAAAAAGATTGAGGATGAATATTTGATAGCAAATATGTGATCTGAAATCTGGCATACACACCGACACAACTGAAGCACTGGGTCCTTGTCTGATCGGCTACCCTGTTTGCAGTCAATGTTACGCGAGCGCTTGTATTCTATTGTTTACAGAAAAAATAGTCATGATTTGATATGATAATACACGTCATTAAGATAGGTTGTTAACTCATAAATTAAAGAAATAAATACTTGGTTATAGATTAAAGTCAAGTGAGAAACAGCACTTTAAACGGTAATTTAGATATTTCTCTTTCTGATGGTCCACATTGCCTTAAAAATAAGTGAAAAAAAATCACTATGAAATAACAAACAAATAGCATTTTAATGTGTTTGCGGTTTTATTTTGACAGATAGCCTAATAGAAATATGTCGCTTCTAAAAATAAAAATCTATAATAATTGAAATTAAAAAAAAAAAAACAGATAAGACTTAGTGAACACGCTGTAATGTGAACGCATAATATTTTGCACGATTCTCGATATCCTTAAGTCACCGCCTTTTGCGTTCCCTGTATTCGCCATTTTATGAACGTTTCATAGCCAAATCATGTTAACCCAATTAAAATGCAGTTCAATAGTGGCCCAGTTTATCACAGTACCTATTTGTGTACTAAGCCGAGTTTATTATAAGACTATTGTAATAGCCAAAACAATTCTCATATGCATTCGTATATAAGCGAAGTGCCATTGATTGAGTGACTTATCACGAGATTTCCGAAACTAAAGTCCGATTAATTTTAAATGTGGCATAATTACTCTTTTCGGGACATAAATACTTATTAAGAACGAATTTTATGCAAATCCTATCCAAAAAATATTTTTCATCATTTTGTCTACGCCAACGGAGCCGCAGGCAAAAGCTAGTTTGTTATATTGGAATAATACTAAATATAATCTCTGCACCTAGTGAGTATCATCACCTTTGGTAATGGAATTTCAGTGCTTGGAAATTGTCAAATATCTATGAAAAAATGTTTAATTAAAATTTAATACTGGGTATAACTTGAACGTACCAACGAAAACTACAAACTATTACTTTAAAAAAAAACATGTTATTTTACAAAAAACTGAATTCCACATTCTGTCATGTCATAAGCAATAGCCTTTTTCTCCTTTGAAAGAGAGATGAATGCTTCGACGTTTAACTCAAATTCCATGAGCGAATTTTCGAAATATTTCGTCAATAATAAGCTCATAATTCAAGCATTTCGTACAAAGGCGAGCTCTTCATACAAAACATAATATTTCTTAATGCACACTGAACGTCAGATTGCTCAAGGTGATTGATGACGACGGCACATTAGCCTTATTTGAGTCGAATGGCTAAATAGCTATAGCTACTTTGATCATGGAAAAGAGAGAACAAGTAATTAGTTATACGTTTTACCACACACTTGATCACGTTTGAAAAACGATTAGCAAGATATTTTTTTAAATGCAAAATCATAAAATGACACCATCAGAGCAAGAAGAAGTCATATATAACTTTAAGTTACACTTTTGTGAATAAAAATTAGTTTAAGTCATGGGATTCTTAATATTTAAAAAATAATAATAATTTGAAGCATCGGACGGGAATATTAAAGCAGGTGTTAAAAAAAAATGTTTTATCAATTTTGTTATTGAAATTGTTGAATGTAATAAAATGTAAATTGTTAAATAATTAAGAAAAACTGATTTTACTTTCAATTAACATTTGCTTTATATGTATTTACCCATAAGACTAATTCATAGTAAAATAAAAATTTAATTTTTATATTAATAATATTCCGTTCCGTAGAAATATTACTTAAAGCGAAATTCACCTGTAAAACCAGTGCTCTTTATACAAAACCTTTTCAGCGACAATAGCTTTCGCAGTTAAAAACTTTTAATGCAGTCGTCAGAGTAACAAGTTTGAATTGTTCAGCTTGTCGTTGCCAACGATGGCAATTATTT
Source organism: Eumeta japonica (assembly GCA_005406025.1). Taxonomy (NCBI): domain Eukaryota; kingdom Metazoa; phylum Arthropoda; class Insecta; order Lepidoptera; family Psychidae; genus Eumeta; species Eumeta japonica. Next base: position 45,097 of record BGZK01002525.1, on the reverse strand, counting down.
GATTCACGGTTTATTTTTGACACTTCGAAACGACAATTTTACACTGCACTATCAAAATATATGTACAAAAAAAATTTGATTTTTTGCAGTCTGCGATCCGCGACTCTTCGTTACAACGTCGCGCGTACGACGCGACACGTCTGTGCACGTCGATTTTCAGTACCAAACTGGTCGCGAACGCGGACTACACCTCCACGACGCATGCGGGAACGCTATGCGTTACCCCTCGCCGAACGAGGTCTATAGCAATAAAATACTTACCCAGGAGATAGAAAAATCATAATTTATTTTACGCTTTCATTGGGTGTTCTATACTATTCGCGTAACGATTGCGGACGTGTCTCGGAATTCATTACATCGATTACATGCAAAACGGCGGTGGTTTATTCCGGTATCGGTATAAACGCGTTTGTACGCGGTTTCGATTGCCTTTCATTCCCTTCATTACTTTCAGAACTTTGTCTGTATACGGCAGTTTTCTTAGGGCAGGTGGCGCCAAAAACTTTCTTTCTACGAAATCGTAAAGCTTGGGAGCATGAAAATTATATTCAACGTAAGGTGTAACAGATTTTGTCATGCCACAAAGTACCATTTTATAATTTTATTTTAACATTTTGTTGTAAAAGGTACAAAGGAAAGGTATTTGTCTTCGTTGTCGAAAAACATGATTTTATCATTTTCTTTGTTTACTCATTTACGTGTTCACATCTCATTGATGGAAATCTTATTTCAGAGTCTAAATGCTGTACTTACGTCGTTCTTATGTACATATATTATCTTCTGTTCGAACATAGTATATAAGCTTTATAAGTAAAAACAAACTTAATGACTAACATTAATTAAATTTGAATCTTTTCGGGTTTAAGTAAGTTGAAAGTATAATTTGAAAGTTTTAAGTTGAAAGACCGAAATGACTTGTTAAATTTACGAGTTAAAACATTCACTGTGTTAAATTTAGGATATTTAATTCAACATTTATTTGAGGGCAAATCAGAAATCATTCATTTAAAAATAAAATAACTCTGATCATTTATGTTTATATGAAAATATTGTATTTTATTTGTCAATATTACTCATGGGAGAAGTTGACGTTTATAGAAATTTAAGCGATCACTAAAACTTTCGTAAATATTAAATTTTTCCCGCAGCTATTACCACGTGAACATAAGTGGAATTAAAAAACATAATTGCATTCGTAATCAATCAATTCAATGTTTACCTTTTTACGATCATCATCAAATCATCTTTTAGAGATCCAATAGGCGTATTCACATATCTCATATCAAACTGTAAAAAATGTCCAAAATATAAGTTTTAATTCTTCCTAAAAGTGTACATTTACGTATTAATGTTTCACTATTGGATTCAGCTTTCTCCTGCCAGGTGCAGTCAGGTCATCAGTTTTCAAGCTGCATTAGTCACAGGCGTGTCGACAGCTTCAAGCGCCTGTGAACGTATTGGGAGTGAGCACGTAGAATCGATTTCCTTAAGAATAAGAATTCCTTCGTCGTTGATTCAAATAATAGTTGATGTTTTACATATGCATAGCTCTTACATTACGTGAAAATTTGTGTTTCCTACATGTTAACCCGAGTTTTCTAATATTTGTAACATCATATTATATAGTCGTATTTAATCATTAAATTTAATTTGTATGACTATAGAAAATCTAGGAAAGCACTCTATGAATAAAGAGTTAACTAAAGTAAACCAAATTCTGACTATTTGTTGCTATGAAAAATTTAATACTTATCAACGCGGCGTTGATATTCTGTATTAACAATTTTAATGGAGAAAAAAAAAGAAATAACAAGGAACATTGGACCATTTGTTGTACAACAAAGGAAGGTTAAGAAGAAAGGTGACCGGACGCCGCAACGGGGCCCCGCGGCCAACGATGGGAAACCATGGCAAATATTTGAATACCTCATGGCGTAGGTTGCTCGAATTCAGACAGACGTTTCCATTTTGTGTATGACGTTGACTATTTTTTTTTATTTCATATCGTTACGGACAGCCGCGCACCTAATGTTAATTTGGATATTGTATTTTGTCTTATATGGGCTTGATAAAGATTATTTTGTAATTAGTTTTTATATTTGTGTATGTTTTAATTATTGATGTATATTTTATTAAAGAGTTTTTTGTCTAGTTTTTTATTATCCGGGTAGAGATTAGTTTTAAGAAAGAATATTTGTCTATTATTGTATATTTGTGTTTGATAAATTATTATAACGATTGAAATGTAATGTGCGTGTGAGTTGCATACGAAATTGTGCTTTGGTGGGGAGGACCAATGGTAGGCCTAGAAAGCGGCCGTCATTACGGTACGGCCGCAAATCGGTGTCCCAAGCGCTAGTGGCGCCAATGCATCAGTTGACTCCCGGCAGCGGCCCGCAGCGCACGCCTCGGCGTGGCGCAGCGGGACCGGACGCCAGCTCACCAGGACCATCACGTCTCCCGCGAGTGCGAGTACAAACATCACCGCAAACACCTCCGGCACAAACCGTCGAGGTCGCGCCCGACGCCCACGGGGGCCAACGCAGGCCGTCCTGCGTGCGTGTGTGCTGTCAAACACGCGCGCCGTGCGCCGCGCTACGTGCCGCGCCCCGGACCGCTCTGCATATTTTATGACTACCCTCAATTTATTGAGATCCCGGACATACACCCCACCGCACCAAAGCTGTTGTCGCCACATTTTAATTTATTAAAATGCAGGCGGCTTGGCACCGCGGCCAATAAGGACATGTACAGTACTGGTACGGCAGCCCCCGGCGCTCACGGACGCTGGAAGTGTCCGACGCCGCGCGCCTACCACGCTGCAGACGGCGGGGCGCCTGCCCGGACGTCGTGGGATCGATTACTTCAATTGCGAACCTACGCCTCGGGGGCGCCTCGCTGATCGGAAAGACCACCCTGAAGAGGGCAGCGGCTCGCTGACGCGTACTGCTTCGGCTGCGGCACGTGGATGCGTGGACAGCCTGATCAGAGGTCGGTGGCGCGCTCGGTTAGATTAACGCGTCGCGGGTCACCGATGCGTGCGGCCTCGACCCGGTCGGCGTCCATTGGCGTCCGACGGGTGGCAGTCGTCTGCGTGCGAGGCTTGAGCTGTCCCCCAGCCCTCGTCAACTACCACTTCACAACCCGGTGCCCCCAGGCACCGGATTAACACCGAGCACCACTTCACAACCCGATGCCCTCACCCGCCGCTGAGCGCATGCGCAACGCGCGCGCCCGCGGGTGGCCCAGCGTAGGCACCGGATCGACATCACGACAAGGGACAGAAAGAAGAGAAGAGGTAGATGGACGCGGCTCGCTGACACGTACTGCCTTGGCTGCTGCCGTCGGATGCGTGGATAGCCTGATCAGCGGTCGGCAGGCGCGCTCGGTTAGATCTACGCCTAGCGGGTCACCGATGCGTGCCGCCTTGATCCGGTCGGCGTCCACCAGCGTCCGACCACCAGCGGTCGGCTGCGTGTGCAGCTTGAGCTGCGCCTCCCTACCACCCTCGTCGAGCACCAACCGATCAAAAGCCGGATGCCCCCCTCCACCTGCTGGCTGCGCATGCGCGATGACCGCGCGCATCCGCGGGCGGTGCGGCGACGGCACCGGCATGATTCCAGAACAATGGTTCTAACCATTGCCACTTGATCCGTCGGGGTCGCATCCCCGACGAGAAGACGCCCGGGCATGAGGCAACGCCTCCGTCTCGTACCTACACCCACAGACAAGAGTGTGGAAGCGCCACGAACGAACGAACGCCAATGCATATACATAGAGAAGTGCATGGCCACGCCTCCCCAATTAAAATATATGTAACTCACATGTGCAACGGATGCACCACCTACAAAATGCAATTGGAGTGGTGCATCCGGTTCGGCGAAGATATCCTCACCATCATATCGATGCTGAGAGTAGTTAAAAGCCCGGAGTTTGCCCAACTGGCCGCAGACTTCAGGAAAGCTAGGAGCGGGGAAGACCGCCTAAAGGTCATTCTACGCCATCAATATCTGCTTAACAGACTTGAAAAAAATATAATGGCAAACACACTCGAGTGCTCTGCCGTAATCTCGGTTGGACGCCATAAACCGAAATCTATCTCGATAATTTCATTTAACGCGCGCGGTCTCGAGAATAACGTTTTAGATTTAGGAAAATGTGTGACGGAGTACTCAGCGGACGTAATTCTCGTACAGGAAACCTTCCTAAAGCCAAACAGGCCGAGAGCATGTAAGCCAATTACATACAAGTACGGAATGACAGACTAAGCGCTCCAAGAGGTGGTACAGCCGTGTACTACAAAAGAAAACTATACTGCTGTCCTGTAGGTACCCCCCCGCTAATAAACTTAGAAGCATCGGCGTGCAGATTGGCTATGACTGGGCACGGCACTCTGATCATAGTCTCAGTCTATCTGCCGCCCAAAAAACCGTTGCTCAGGAGTGACATAGAAACCCTGCTCGCACTGGGGGATGCCGTCATCCTCTTTGGCGACCTTAATAGTAAAAATACGGACTGGCGCTGTAACACTACGAAGGCCAGTGAATAAACGCTTGCAGCGCTCGCCGAAGATCACGAGCTCGCCATCATTGGGCCCCTTACCCCAACATATCTCCCAGCCAACGTACGACACAGACCTGAAATACTCGACCTCGTGGTATTAAAAGGCGTGGTACAAAATCTGAGCTCAATCGAGACAGTTCACTGCCTCGGCTCAGACCACCTACCCGTACTGCTCAAACTAGGCTCCTCCACCGGTGAAAATCAAAATATCGTTACCAAAACCATTATAAACTGGAAGCGAGTGTCGACCGCGCTTGAGGAAGTCGACGCCCCCAATCTCAACGTAATTCCGGACGACATAGTATCCAATAACGACATCGACACAGCCATAGGAGCTCTTACCAAACACATAAGATCAGTGGTCAAGCGATGCCAAAAGAAGGTTCCTGCGAACTCAGATCGCCGGGGCCTGCCCGCGGAGGTTCGCGAATTGATAAGAGCTAAAAACGCAGCCCTGCGCCGCGCGAACGCATACCCTATACCCGGGTATAGGTCTCGAGCGCGAGCCCTCCAACGCGAAGTGAAGGCTCGCGTAAGAGAGGTCAAAAATGATAACTGGAGCGACCTAATGGAAGAAATCACTCCCACCCACAAAGCCTATTGGGCTGTGGCCAAAGCGCTCAAATCCGACGTGTGCGTGGCCATGCCTGCCCTCAAAAAACCGGATAACGATCTAGTGTTCGATGACCAGGAAAAAGCTGAGTATATAGCTGACAGCATCGAACTCCAATGTTCGCTCAACCCTGCCCCCTCCCGACCTCGAGCACGTAAACCGTGTCGAAAACGAAGTCCTCCGTAGGTCCCTGTTACCTCCCAAAGACGATCTACCGTCGGTCTCGGCAGACGAGGTCCAAAAACTCATTAAAGAGTTAAAACCCAGAAAGGCACCGGGCCTGGATGGGGTAAACAATAAAGCAATTAAATGCTTTTCTGCGCCATTACTGGCGCTGCTGGTCGCAATTTTCAATGCTTGCATCAAAAATTGTCACTTTCCCGAGGCATGGAAAGAAGCCGTCATTATCGGAATCCCGAAACCGAGGAAACCTCACGACCTCCCCACCAGCTATAGGCCGATCAGCCTCCTGAGCGGTCTAGGTAAATTATTCGAGAAAGTTCTCAAATCACAACTCAGTGATCATCTACTAGGAAAAGGCCTGATCATCAACGAACAGTTCGGATTCAGACCAAATCACTCCTGCTCCCAACAAACCCTCCAACTACTCGAACACATCTCGGAAGGCTTTAAACGCAAACGCAAAACTGTAGCGGTCTTCTTCGATGTCGCAAAGGCATTCGACAAAGTTTGGCACGCAGGTCTAATCTACAAACTACACCAGCTGCAAGTCCCAGATTGTCTCGTCTTCATCATCCAGCAATACTTAACGAACAGACATTTCTCCTTCCGGCATGAAAATAGCATATCTGCCAAAAGACCGATTAGAGCCGAAGTTCCTCAAGGCTCCACACTCTCCCCGCTGCTGTACTCCGCGTACACAAACGACATCCCGCGCCCACAAACAGGCGTCCAAGTCGCGCTCTTCGCCGATGACACCGCCCTATACCGGAGCGGTAGTAACTTTCGTCAAATTACTCCTCGCCTCCAGAAGGCCATCGACGAGCTGACGCAGTGGTTCCAAATCTGGAGAATCTAGGTTAATCCCGAAAAATCAGCAGCTATCTTCTTCAATTACAGTAGCATCAAAAAGAAAGAAGTTGTACCATACAACTCACCAACATTCCGCATAAATAACTGACCTATTCCGTGGCATCACAAATATAAGTACTTAGGAATCACGCTTGACAAACATCTACACTTCAAAGATCATATCAAGCGTGTTAGACAAAATGCTCAATTTACCTATCACGCCTCAGCGGCATGATCGGTAAAAAGAGCAAAATGAGCCTTAGGAATAAATGCACACTCTACAAAGTGTGCATACGGCCGGTGATGACGTACGTGGCGTCAGTCTTCGCCCACGCCAACCCAAACGCACTCTATCAACTTCAGACCTGCAAAACAACTTCTGCAGAAGAGCCTCCGGCGCACCCTGATACGTCCGGAATGATACCCTTCATAGGAACCTAGAACTCCCCACAATCTCAAAATACATGCAAGACATGTCGAAAAAATTCTTCGACACAGCTGCAAACCGCCCTAACCCACTATTACAATCAGCTGTATCTTACGAGGCTCCTCCCCCACATCATTTCATCCGAAGGCCACGGAATGTTCTTTCAGACCCACCTGACGAGCTCACCGCTGAGGTCGAAAGGTTAACAAACATCAACAAAGACATGACAGAAGTCTAGGCGCAGACACCCCTCCATTACGACCGTAAATGGTTATTCAACCGGTGCGCCCCCCGCGCTCCCGGCACCCTGCTAGGAGATTAAGCCCGAGCCAAATCTCTACGTGATTTCCTATGCCGAGATGCCCACTTCGCGGCATCCATATGGCAATCACGCGCCGACGGCATCCCATGCCGATCGGCCGCGACGGACGAAGTCCTCAATGCTCCAATTTATTGGGGCTACGGACAAGGGCCAACCAACAGGTTGCTTCGGAGGTTTTTTGCTCCGTGAAAGTCGGACACACCCCACGCACGTGGGTGCGTGGCAGCTCATTAGTTTTTTTATCCCTCTCACCCCGCAAGGAGAAAACTAAAAAAAAAAATGCATCCGGTGCAGTTGCTCGCCAACCGTCACATTTTGAAACTCGGCTGAATAAAGAAGTTAAGTCTGAGAGAAAACGCTGTCCATCATTTGTCCACCGTCACACCGCAATAATTTCGTTCACCCCGAGGCGTGTACTCGGGAAGAAGAGCATCCCGAGGTGCGGGCTTACGCGGCGATACCGTGAATCGTCGTTACGTGACGCCGTTACGCGGCGATACCTTAAATCCCAGCTGAAATTCAAAATTTGAAATTTTATGAATTGAAATGTTTCATTAAAAGAAAGTTATATGGCATGGGTTATTATATCTTGTCTCAATATGTTAATGAAAAAAACCCATGGGATCGAAATGCTCGACTATCAGGTTGCTTCGTGTTATTACTAAGTTTTGTACTAAATTATTAATCATTCGATATTTTGTATCGATGAGTAACCTTAAGTTTTTGCCCATTCTTCTCATGGTGAATCAGCATTTAGAATGGATGGTAATTTTAATGTCGAAAACAGTTGTATATGAAGCATTTTAAGTGTAATTTCTATAAGTTACGAAACAAAGATATTTTTGATTTGATTTGAGGCAATCGAGTCGCATTTATGAACTCCCTGAGCAAATCTCGTCGAATTTTGCAACTTTCTGTCATTACTCATTCGACTACAAATCGTGTTCGAAATTTTGTTCTGTTTGCTTTGCGAGTGAGTGTTCGAACTGAAATTGAAAGTTAAACGTCGGAACAACTGAACTGAACAATTTACATATAAAATGTGTTCGATGAAGTCGCGTCGAAGTCGTATTATTTGACCGGTCAAAAAAAAAATAACGGATATTTGTGAGTAGAACACGTATGATTATATATGTTTTTTATGAATTCGTCAAATGAAATATCTACTTGTTTTATGGAAATAAATTACCAATACATATCACTATATAGTAGTTGTGTTACTGAGAAAATAAGTATACCTACGAGCTGCGCCCGTTGTCTTGACGTATTTGATACAGTTTTTACCCGACTACGACAGGAAGCGTTATGAATGTCACTGTCTTCACATATATACCTATACAAAATGATTTTTTGATTCAAAAGATCTTTAATGACCTCGCTCTGAGATGTAACATCCTACAATCTTAAAATTTTAAATCGGATGATAGCCCCCTACACCAGCCAAGTGCCGTTCTATAGCTGTCAACGAAGATTGTTTGCCTTTTATTCAAACATTAGGGCCCGACGGCTAACGTGCCTTCCGAGGCATGGATCGAGTGAATTTAAGTTAAATTAAAAACTAATTGATTAATTCGATCTAATTGATCGAAATCGAACCTGATATGTTTTGATAGTACATTGATACTCAAACCACTGAGCCAAATCATTATTTTAATAATGCTGAATCTGGCTTACTTTCGTGTTTTGTTCTTTTTTGGGTCAATTTTGACAGAGTTGAGTTTTATTTTCTTTAATAATTATTAGTGCAATCATTTATTTAAAATTTATAAAGATAATATAATGTCCGTAATATAAAGGAAAGATCTCAGTTATCAATAAGATAGCGTCGAATAGTATTTTCTAGTGCTTTAGCCTTCAACGTTGAAAATTTAAGTATTATTTATAATATTTATATTAAAAGTATATTTTCGTATGAAATGGAATTGCCATTCAAAGTTCTTTTAACTTTATAAATAGTCTTGTAAATGTGTTTGTATATATATATATACAAGTTTCATATATAGACACTACAAAAACATGTGATAGTTGCTCATTAATTACTTTGAAAGTTTCGGGATAAATACGGGATACAGATATACATAGTTGCTAAATTCCAAACAACATATATAAATGGTATCAGAGTAATACTCGAAACAGACAAACGACTATAAGTATCATCCCGATAGCCCGATACTATTTAGCGGCACGAATTGTTAGTTGTCTTAAAAATAGAAGAACCTATTACGAAATTCTAGATTTTAATAAAAAAATTGTATAGGTATCTATACCTCAATACAATTTTGCTTCAAAGTTAAACAATCCTCTCGTGTGTAAGTCAGTACAAAATGTACGATTGTACATTTGAAATATATTTTTTTTTAAATAAACTTGAAACACCAATGAACAAATCATTTGAATGAGACGGGCTACGCAGTAAACAATTATTCAAATGGTAAATCGACATGAATACGGCTTTATTTCCGATTAGATCTATATATATATATATATATATAAGCTCTATTATCTCTTTAATAAATTGGTAAATGAATAAACTTGTTGCTGCTCTGTAAACAAAGATTTTATTTTAACATTTATTTCTATATCTAGGTTACACGTATATACAATTATAATAAACGGAACTAACCTGTAAACAAAGAAATGACATTTAATGTTTATTCTTCCACATATTATCTTATTCACAATTTCCGATTTTCTTTATGGAAATAACTTTAGTCATGACATGAAAAATCTTTGACGTCTTTTTAAAATCTTAACCAAAGACAAATCACTTTCTCTACTGTCTATAGCCAATATTAAAGAATTAGTATAGTACATAATTACTTTACACACATATATATATGTATGTGTTTAATTTCAAATTTTGTTAAATGCATGTTAAGATTTAAAACTTCTGAAATTCTTAGCGCTTATTCTTTATTTCAGCAGTGTAACTTCATAAAGTTAGGATTGTCATGACAAATTCAGTTGCTTTTAGCAATCCACGCACACCATAGTAAAATGCTAGAGCTTTGCATAACGAAAGTACCTTTTAAAAATACGTATGTAGATTTTTATGAATATCATCACTGTTATACAGACAGCATGTCAAACAATGTAACATCGCATAAAATACAGTTTTAGTAACATCTGTATCATCTACTATCAAAACAGGTTTATGTATCTTTCTGTACAGCAGGTATAAAGTTCATGTAATAACACAGCAGAGCATATATATGTTTGGCAGTATCAGTCTTTTTGTGGAACTTTCTAGAAAAAAGCGATAGATCACAAAATGGAACCTGTGAGAAAGTGCTTAGTGCAATTTTTATAACGAAAATTTACGCCTCCTGTCCTGCGCTACGAAATTTTGAACATGAACTTTGTATGAACATGCGCAGAATTTATACATTTTCGCTTACAATTTTGAAATGGCTTGCTATGTTTCGTGAATACAGTCGCATACGATATCATCTCTTAAGTATTAAATAATTAATATACCAAGCACGGAGCCGCGATATTTTATTAATAAGCATTATGCAAGTACGTACTGTCGATGTTGAAAGTTGTTGTTAACAAATAAGCACAAAATTCATTATAAAACAGTCGATTTATTTAAGGTATGACTCATTATTCTGATAGAAAAGTACGCAACAAGATAATTTTCTTCTTAATAAAAGATAAATGTGTAATATTGCTCTTAACGTTTTTGATAATTATTTATTTTTTAGATACAGTGAAGAAATAAATCTGTTCTGTACTCATGTCGCTTCGTTCAGAGCAGCTGCCGCGTGGACCGGCTCACTTTATCGCCTTACATCACATGCAAAAATAACTGACTCTATCTTATATTCTGAGGGGGTGCGCGCCCCGCGGCCGAAAATATACCGCGTCGTCCATTGCTTTAAATACACTTTGACCTTCATTTTATACATTGACGTCATTTTCATCTTTTTACTTGATGTTATTAAAATTAGGCCCTTTTACGCGTAACGAGGGTAAGGTTTTGCATAAAATGTAATATAATTTACTAAATTAACGTTGTAGTTTTATACTGTACATTTATACATTACAATGTAATTTTTCACTTTTCTACATTTTTTAAATATAATTTAAAATTAACGGGTAACAATTTTTTATGTATAATACATATAATTTTCATAAATCGTGTAGTTTCCTGAGAAATACCAAGTTTTACGTAAATTAGGAGACTAAATTTTAAAAAGCTAAGCAATACATCAATATATGATTTGAATATATGAAACGTGAACTAATACAAGTTGAAAGATAATATATCATTCTCAACGAAAAATCTTTACGATCATAATAGAGATTTACATACGTACAAAATCATTCATGAACATGAAGAATACACATTTTTTTCCATTTCATATTTTGTTATAATTAATGACGTAATCTCTACGTAACACGGTGACTTCATCGCGTCAATTAAAGGTTTCGACAATGAGCCAACACATACATTAAACGACCGCACGGAGCTCAAACACTGAATCATTGGGTCGGGCTTGTAGCGGGAGCGCTCCATAAATCTGTCTCAGCAAATAGGACATTCGACTGCGAGTTTATTTCCGGAATAGAAGTGATGAGTTTCCCTCTGAATCGACAAATGATTGAGAGACTCGTCAATTCTATTCCGAAATGTAAATTAATACATATTGCTTATATTTCGCGGAAGCCTAGCTTTTCGTGTATTATTTTGAAATATATAATTTATTCTCGTTTGAAATTCTTAACAAATACGGTATATTTGACGTAACTTTTTTTTTGTTGATTTGGTTACGTCTATATTTTCGTTTATAATAGGGATCGAATCGTGAACAGTAGGACACTATCTGTTGAGAGAAGTCGATAAGTATGAAGCTATATTTTTTATGCACTGACGCCATCCGGTAGCACATAAGTGAACAAAGTCGGTAAGTATGAATGTAAGTTTTTTTTGTTTCAATCACTGCTTATATATTCTAATGTGATGAAGAAAATTCTACCCGCAGTAATGCCTGATATTGAAACGCCAATAATCTTATGTGATTTCAGCTCCGACATATGCAAAAATGAATCACTTCGCAGTTTCATGAAAGAAGAGTTTAATTCAAGATGTTGCGAGACTCACCCCAAAACTTTAGGCAATACGTATTTTGATTTAACCTTCACTCGTAAATTAAATGTATTTTATATCATTCATTGTATTTTATACCTCTCGTATCATCGACATATTCTTAATAAACTCAGTTTCGTATTCATTTATTTATTTCATTTATTTCATTAACTCGTATTGATCTTCCAATTGTCCAAATATCTTCTTACACATAGACGTATTCAGGTAAAACTTATGGCTGTAGTGAGAATACAGCTAACTAATCAATTAGGTAGTTTTTCTTTTCGTTTATAAACACATGATAATCTAGTGACATGAGTATTCAAGAACGCCATCTTTGAACCAGAAAGTAAACTTATCCCAACCACGGCCGAATCAACCGACAATTTATTAATATAAGGATCTCTTCTACCACCTCCTTTTAAACTCACTTTTAACTAAAGGTTACTTATAAAATTAATTTTGCGTTCCATATCTTCCCTTTAACGGATTTCAGTCAGAACAATTGTTAAAAGGAAGACGTGTAACGCAAATTTTATTTTTAAAAGAGACTTTTTGTTAAATATGAGATTAAAAAGAGATGGTAGAAAAGGCCCAAAGTCAAGTTAACCACTTCCTTTATGACAAAAAGCTTTGAGGTGACGAGAGCATTGGTAGCCCTCAATTTGTCAATCGGTCCCTAATAACGAATCCCTAATAAAGGACACATTATTGGAAATTTAAATCGATTATATTATTAACGATCGTTTGAACATTCAATAAGAAATTGATTGTAGTATAACTATATCTAAGGCCATTAAAAACAACTCGATTTTTTTCTATATTAAACTTTAATAAATTTGTAACACTTAAGAGCGTAACTATACGGTAATAGATGTGACGACTTTTTTAAATGAAAATAGCTCAAAGACTGTAAAAACATCAGGAAAATAAAAAATTAATATTGTAATAGCAATTAGTTTAATTTCCACTTGTATAAACAATAACAACAATAGATAACGACACTCACCTTGCACTTTAATAATAAGGAATCCGCTCTAACATAGTGGACAACGGGTCTCTTTTAAACAAATTCACAAAATTGAAAAGCAGAAGTGCAGAAACAGATACCTCACGCAAAGAGTATAAAATATTACGTATAATTTTCAATTTTTAAGAAGTTGTAATTGCTTAAAACAACATTTATAAAATTATAATATCTAAATCTAATATCAATCAATCCATCTTTCTGAGAGAGATATGAAAACTTCTCTGGAAATAAAAATAAAACTGGGTGCGGTTTAATAAAATCATGATTGGTTAATTTATACCGCTAGGGTTTTTTGTTCTTTAAAATAATTATAGGATTAATTTTATTTTAAATTTAATTAAACTTTTTAATTTTGTAGAGATTTTTCACTTTGAAAATGTACGATGCTTTGCAATTATTAAACTAATTTCACAATATGCCATCTAATTCAAAGAACATAATTTTAGTACCTATTTACTTCTCAAAATAAAAGTGTTTAAAATTTATACTCAGTGCCTTAATTCAAATTTGACTATTTCATCACTTTTTTAATAAATCGCTTTTTTGTCTGCCTGATAGTTTGTCAGTTCGGGTAGAATTTTGTAATCCATCCTAATCGAACTTTCCGGTAAATTAGAAACGTGAAACTTTAAAAATAGCTCAGAATTTGGATGACAATAGAAAAATTGGGGAAAAAGAAAAAGAAGATTTTCAAAATTTTAAACATGGCTCTGTATTGGGTGACAATGTAAGCAATTTTGGATGAAGGAAAAGATTGTTTTAAAAATTGAAAACTCTTAAAATAAGAAACGTTTATATTATATTTATAAATTATTAATATAAATCATGTAACTCTATATCAATTGCAAACATATTAAAAAGCCGAAAATAATAATAGCTGTAAAAATGATATAAATATCACTTTCTTAAAACGGACTAAAAGAAATTGAATATTTCATTAAGGTACGTGAAGAATAAAAACACACACATTTCTAACGTCTTACACATTGTCCTGAAAATTTGTCATTGTAAATTAATAATAGCTATTGAAATAGTTGTAAGGTTTGAAATGAAAAAAAAAAACCTAGGGCGCGGAATTCTTTTGAACTTCATATTTACGTAAAATACCTGCAAGTGATTTCTACGAGGTTCTCATGAAATGCTGCGATATTCTGAACATATGAAAAGCAATAAAGGTTACTTTTTGTGGCGCTGCTTGCTGAGCGATGAAATATTTAATATCTGAATAACTGAGACATATTTCGAAATCTTGTTTAAATTATAACCTAGAAAAGATTGTTATTCATACTAAAATTAATATAAACGTCGTCGATATATTTCAATGAAAGCAAAGGTTAAATGCGCATGGACACTCAATCAGGGCAGCCAATGAAATCCGATTAATCAAATCAAATAAGTATTTGTAAAGGTACTTGTTTGAAGTTATGTGACAAAAAAGTAATTTCTTAATAAAGCTCGTGAAAACCAATAATGGCAAGTGTTTAAATATCTCTTTCTCGCAGAATCACTTCTAAAAGGTGCACATGACGTGAGCACGAACACAGATAATGTACATTTTTAAAACCGGGACGATCTTTGTAGCAAGACAACAATAAAGATAAAATGGGCAGAAATTATTTTAAAAGCGAATTGCAAGACTGTTCCCGGTTCTATATTATTTCTTATGTTTACTAAAAGAACATAAGACGTACAGAGCGTTTAATGTTGTCGACCGCGGAACCTTGAAATTAAGAAACGTCGTACGGGTCGAAGAATATAAATTCTCAAAAAGACTGTATGGAAGCTAGGGTCAGAAGGGAGCCACGAAATTAAGGGTTCCCTGCGATGGTGCACGGAATGGGCACGCTTCTCGGTGCGTACGCGAATTAAGAATATTGTACAGGAATTAAGGGAAGAATAGGGAAATTTCTTGAAATGTTCTTTATGAAAGTGCTTTTGCTTTGTATTTCAATTGCCGATAGCTAACTTCAAAGGGTTTCTTGAATACAATAAGATGGGCTATATTACGTATTATTATCATGTCATCCGACCATTTTGACGCGCAATGTGAGATATATTTTGTTTATTAGTACCATCCAAATTGTAATTGAAATCTTGTATTACCGAATTCTAGGTGAATCACATTTCAGCTTGGTTTTTACTCCAAGGAATTTACTGCTTCTTACTCAGACTTTTCAGACATCAAATTTGTGTTGAGAGGGAAACCTGATATTTAGCTGTGATACAGCCAAGATTTTCAACTAGTATATAGGAAAAAACCGACAAAGAACACGTCGGACCATGGTCAATGTAGGTTTCCGAGGCCGTTACTGTAAAGAAGTGCACTGCAGATGATAAAAGTACTTTATTACACTTTTTCTATGTTTCCTGCACTTGATAGTTATAAACACTTTAGTCACCTATAACTAGAGAAACAAGTAGGTATGTCGATTTTTATTCTTAAAATAGTGTAAACTAAAAAGCACCAATAAAAGAGCGTATCTGCATGGCAGTTACGTTTTTTATCGAGTTACGTATTTTTTCGACAGTAACTCAAAAACGGTATATCCGATCATGTTCAAAATAACTAGTTGAAAATATTTATTACGCGGTGCCTTTGTAATTTTTTCATATTTTTTGGTAATACGGTTTCAAAAATAAAGGAAGGGGGACGCAATTTATGTTATTATTTGGGCTATTATTTCCAAAAATATTCAATTATCCAAAAAAATTGCTTAAAAATCTTAAAGCATTTTTAAGAAAACTGCCTAAGTATGCGCCACTCATTGATATTAAATATTTTTTTTTTTCAGCTTCTATTACATGTATGGTGTAGGGGGTACACCTAGAAATATTTACTTTTTATATTCAAACGCCAAACTAAGTAGCGAATTATACAAGACCACTACATTATAAATTTCATCAATATACTTCTTGTAGTTTTGGAGTAAATTGCCTGTGATATACGAACACACAGACCGACGGACGGACATGACAAAATTATAAGCGTTCCGTTTTTGCCATTTTGACTCAGAATCCTAATAATGACATCTGCTATCAGAAACAAAGCTCATAGAGAACTTTTACTGAACACTCAAAACACATCTCATTTTGCTTAAAACATTAAAAAATAAAATACATATAAATAAAAGGCAAAATTATTTATGCCTACTTATAATAAAATAATTTTTGAACGCTTTTAAATTATTTTTTCCTGAATACAGATATTCATTTGATGAAACTCAATGGATTGTAACATAAACAATTGTCTGTTTCGTAGATTAACAGGTATGCTATATTTTTTTATTTAATGTCCTTGTTACTCAAAGATCGACTTTAAAGTATTTATTCACTAAGCAAGTACAGTTAATGTGGCCGGTGTTTGAAATTCATTGAATTT
This sequence comes from Eumeta japonica, assembly GCA_005406025.1. Taxonomy (NCBI): domain Eukaryota; kingdom Metazoa; phylum Arthropoda; class Insecta; order Lepidoptera; family Psychidae; genus Eumeta; species Eumeta japonica. The sequence goes on along the minus strand of BGZK01002525.1, from coordinate 28,639 downwards.
CCTAATTCATTATGTCACAAAATATCTGCAAAATGTTATTCATTTGTACGAAAGTATTATATATTTTATTTTTAATATATCATTTTATTGTTTAAACAATTAACAAATAAAAATTACTCGATCGATTTAATTTAATACATTATATAAAAATAAAATTTAGTATGATAACTTTGAAGAATTACAAATATATCGATGAATAAATATTATCTGTTTTCATTAACTAATCGCACGTTTAGGAGTCTCTTCGTATTTGTTGCACATATATGTGTGTTATTTTGATTAGAGCTATTGCATAGTTACGTATAGTTACGGAATTCTCAAAAAAACATCATACTTTGTCGGTACACTTTTGGAGAAAAAAGAATCGTCTGATTGGTCCGCGAATTAAAATACTGCAAAAAAGATTGATTTTGTAAATATTATACACTCACTCACTGAGTATATATGAGTGCGTAATACAACCAAATAAAATAAAACGGGCCCTATAGATATCTCCGACATTTCTTGACTTGAAACCCGCGGTAGTAATCGTGCAGTGTCCATAGAAAGTAAAAGGGAGTCAGGAGAGCAGAAGGATACGGCACTCCGCCGACACTCCTGTCAGCGGGCCCTCCGAATTTTCGCGACATACTCAGGTTTTCCCTATAACTTACTCGAATGCCTTTATAGAAGTACAAAGTAAGCTCCAAATCATGACCAAATTGTATGCATTAGATACTTATGAAAAAAAGTATGAAAGTTTGTATGATGAAAACTATACCTACGCCATGTACACACAAACACACACTCACTCACACACACACACACACACACACACACACATATATATATATATATATATATATATATATATATATATATATATATATATATATATATATATATGTATATATGTATATGCACACATTTTAGAATAATAAGTTTACAGGTAAAAGATCATCATATAATTTTCAAATTTCAAATTATAAGGCACTATGACTTTGGTTGAGGTTTAGTTACTTTCGCATGAGACCACAATAATTATCTATTTCATATTGTAGGCTATATCCAATGCCAGAGGTACCGGTGTCACAACTTGAAATTGTCCGCGCTCAAGAAAATTGTGGTTTTCTTTCAACTAATAGTTCATTGTCGTTCGAGAAAAAGACTAATGAAAGGGCCTGTCTACGCCTCAACAAGGTCTCGGAGACGGCCTTCAATTTTTTGTCTACCTAAAATCTCTTTTAATAAAATTGTTAATCTGAGATAGTTTACAAAACAATAAGAGAGAAAATTAATATTCCAGTTGAAAAGTATTCAGCCAAGCGACATCCCGAAAGGCAATAATCTGTAAATAATTATAAAAATGTAATTTATTTACAATTCCATCGAGTAGACTTAACATACGCACATAAAATTAAATGAACATCGACACTGAATATCTTAATAAGCTCGTCAGTGATTTCTTGAATGGTTTCGGAACGCATACTCTACCGGCCCTCTGTATCTTTCGTCAACTACCTATATTCTTTGGGACACGCAACACACTCGTTAAAGATGCCTAGCTTCCGCGATACAAGCCCTAAAGACGCTTAAACTAAAAACTAAATCCTGTGCAAATACCTCCGACTTTAGGCGCTGTATCTGCTCTTGCGCCTTGTTTTCTTCTATTTGAAAATCCCGTGTTGATTGTGATTCACGTTCATTTTATTTATTGTTGCGTCGGATTTTAATCACTCCGTCGCTGAGGCACACTCTCTCATAATAATTTTATTTAACATAAGCTTAAACCCCCACGCTGGCTTCACGGTACTGCCCCCCTTAACATGCTCTTGGAGGTACGGAACAATTGCATTAATTTCATTCAAGTTCAAAAGTAATAAGCCAATTCAACCATGTTCGTGATTGAAACTGATACCTTCTGAGTACAAAGAAATCTTGTTAGGAATAAATATGTTTTAACCGCACAGTAAATCAATTATTACTTTACTTTAATTACTACCTTTACTTTAATAAATGACTGTAATCCATGTAAAACAAATATAGGCAAACTTTTTGATTTGAAAATTTAAAATTTTCAAAATCTTCATTAATTATTTGTTAGTACATAATTCCAGTGTCTTTCTTTTTGTGGTATATTATCCCATCAAAGCCAAATACTACAACTAATTAATGTGATGTTTAGGGAATCCTATTATAACGATAATATAATTAAGCATTAATAATGATTCAGGTTAAAACCTTTACAATGAAAACGACATGCCGCGTAATACTCTATAGTCGTTCTGAACAATAATTCTATCTCAGCGTTCTCGAAACAATCAAGTTCAAACTTTGAACCCAAAGCAAACAACCAAATAGTGAAACTGTGGTAACGAAATGGGCACCACAATTATCTACATTGAACTTAGTATTATCAAAGGTAACGATTTGTCCTAATAGAATTGAATTTGATATCACATTTGAAATTTCTGTTTGAAATTTCCGAATTTTCTCGTAATTAGTGAAATTACAAAATAACCGCTTTTGAATAATTCCTTGTCAGTAAAATGAACGATATCGAAACACGATGAATTTATACTAAAATATTATCATAATAATAAACGAAACGTGCGGTCCATCGGCCAGAGTTTTACTTTGGAGTGAAGATGTAACATGTTTGATGTCTAAACAAAGACGAAATGACAATTAAGTTCTTATTTTATACATTCTACGTTAAACTACTTGCTATACGCTTTCTAGATCACATGAATTGGTCGATATCTGATGTTCTCACCTCGTCAATAACAACGGTCGTCAACAGCTTCAGATCGTTTTCAGTCAGCATGAAATATTCAAAGTCCAAGAAGCTCCTCGATCTAAATCAAATTATGGGAGGGTAGTCACTGGATATTACGAAAACTTGGCGTAGATCTCGTTGATCTATACTAGTATATGAAGCTGAAGTGCTTGTTTGTTTATTCGAACGCGTTAATCTCTGTAGTTCCGGAGATAAACGCGAACAGTTGGTTTAAAAAATTCTTTTTTCATTTGATAGCTCCATACTTTAGAGAGGCTTCAGGCTATCTAAATATGTGAATATTTTCTTTTTTGGATTTGAACGCGCTAATCTATGAAAATACCATTCGGATTTGAAATTTTTTTATTGCATTTGTTAAGCCACTTTTTAAGGAAAGCTGTAAGCTATTTGAAAAGTTTTAAGTGCGTTCAAACAATGAACGCGCTAGGTATTAGAACTGTTTGTATTTGGTTTTCTTTTATTTAAAAACTCATTTTTGAATTTCGTAGCCTATTTATTGAAGTTATTTAAATGACTAATAATCTTCCGTAATCTATTTCGATAACTTATAATCGTAATGTTAATATTACGCTACGACCTTTACGAGCCAAAAGGATGGCCTGAAAAAATTGCCAAATTGATAATAGATTCGTTGAGATGTTGCAGCAATTCTGGACAAAGGTCTTCATACCGCTCAATTTCCACTGACACATGTCACACGCTTTTTGGTTTTGTAAATAACATTTCTAAATAAAGTTGTATCAACACTAGAAGTAAAAGAAAATCTCTTATAAAGTCAAAAGCAATTAAAATAATGTTATTGTGGTCTTGCAGTTTAGGAAACCAAATTGTGTTTTATTATTGCATTGCATATTAATAAAAAAAATAGCTAAATAAAGATGCATTCAGACTAAGTAATACTTGAAAATAATATTATTATAATATTACCAAGTAATATTTGAAAATAATATTAATATAAAATAATATTATACTTGTTTAAGCTATTCAAGTTTTATCAAGCCATTGCCGCCGCGTAAATGTTTGTGTCGCGCGCTTTCAACATGTAAATTGTGTTGTATGAAGACGCGGCAAACATATTAATAAATAAAATAAAAAATAACTAATATATTTAGTCTTAAGACACTTCATTACAAAAAGAAAAAATATTTAAAAGTTACTAGAACGTCCGACTTGTGCGAATGACGAAATATACTCTCATCTATAAGATTAATTAACCGCATGCAAAGAGGACTACACAATTTAACCTGTAGTATTTCAAATTTTACATAAAGTTTTATAACTTTCTAACGGGAATCTAATGAAAAATCATCTGCGGAAGCATACATCTAAATTGTGCAATATACGTGACTATTTTGATGTTTTATTAATACGTATTTGTCATTATGAACAATAAGAACTGTGTCAAAAGTGCTCTCGCAGAATTCCTCACTGACTCTTTAAAAATCTCTTTCATTTTCAAAGTTTAATAAATGGCAGCTCTTACGTTAGAACAATGCTGTAACTTACAGCCAGATTCGCATCGCTGCAAAATTTTTCCCCATCTGCAAGTCCGACGCCACTCTGGAGTGCAAGATTGGAATTTTAAATGTTCTCATTTTTTAAACATTCCGAACGGGCGAGAGCTTTCTTCCTTCGCAAACTTGAATATTCGAAGTTTTTATTTGTTTAATTGATCCACGTCGAATTTCTTTATTCCGTGAAATTCCTTCCCGGGATCCATTTAAATGAATTGTATTCGTACACGAAGAAAGCCTCTAATTGGACGACACAATATCAATCTGAAACGTCAATCGATACAATTAAACCCCCGTGTATTCCTTTGATTGGCCAACTCGCCAAATAGAGAAGATCGGATACGAAATGTATTTGTGTACTTCATTAAAGTCGACTTTCATGTGATTTTATTTGTTATTTAATGTTGATGTGCGTACTTTAGCAAGAAAACAGGCTTAATGATGTAGTACGATTTGTATAACAAAACTGACAAAAGAGAAAAAAATATATTCAATCCACCTGTAATAGTCTAGGATCCGGCACAAGAAAAACCTCTCATCTGTTAATTAATTGCAGTACAATTAGTATGTTCTAAGAATGCACTCAAATGTATATAATTAGTATGTGCTAAGAATGCATTCAAATGTATATAATTGAAAATTGTAATAGTTGCCACACAAATCTTGCTGCCGATTACTTTAATCAACTAATTTTTATTCATATTAGAATCCTTCATTTTATATTGATTATATTGAATTTTTCACAGCCACATCATAGCAAAGTGTATTGTAAACATGTAATACTGATTGACTGCTAACTTAAGGACTACTAAAATTTACGTTTTAAATTATTCGAGATCTTTGTCTTTTGGTCCAACAACTGCCATTTTTTTTTTAATATTCACTTTTGTAACTAAACACGAGAATTGACTCTACACTGAATTTTATGTCATTGTATTTGGTTTTCTTTTTGCAATTAAAATTGTAGCAACAGTATCAGGATTTCTCTGTAAACATTTCCTTAACTTGTTTAGATATTAAATATGCTCTTTAAACATTATTTTATTCAGTTAAAGACGGAGAGAATGTTTTTGCTAATGTCGTATCCTACACTATAAGAAATGTTTTTGCTGAAAATACTTTTATATTGTAATAACAGTATGCTATAGTGATGCCGAAAAAAGTAATAAAATTTATGACACCTCATTTTTATACAGTTATGTTGCGTATTAAAATGAAAGTGTATGATGTTATTTTATTAATGATCTATGTGACCTTTTGAAGCAATGTGCGCTTCGGCCACGATAATTTCTGGATTCAAATTAGCATAAGGCAGTCTCGAACATCAATTCTCTTGTTTCGCTATTCGACCCATGCGAGTCTGTATATTTACCAATTATAATCGGTAATCGGTAATGACGATTTTGTGCCGATTTCCTGTGATATTTTAATTGTGGTTTTTGAATTATAGTTAAAAAAGACTCGCGAATATAATTTCTCCACTAAATTATAATTTTATTGATTATATTACGAGTTGAATCCCGATGACAGTTTATTCCAGCGTGGACAAATGTTAATAACATGTTCGAATCAAAAGGCTTCGAATAAGCTATCCCGCGCCTCCATATTTAAAGAATTATGGGAAATTGCTATATTATATAACCTTATTTTTATTATTAATTCTCACTTTATATTGTCATTTTTTGGAAAAATTTCGATGACATAAATTGACGATGTCCGTAACTAATTTAGTTCTAGCTCGTCAAATATGCTATTTATGGATAATCGTAAATTCAAGAAAATACGAATGTGATGTCACTTTTAAATGGAAATTATGATATTTACATAAGTCAGTTTCGTGTCATACTATGGTAAAATATGACATGAAAATTATATCTTATATCCGACTTTCATTAAAATGAAATTCCGTAAACCAACGAATTAAAGCCAAAAATAAATCAAAATGATCTATATTTGTAAAATTTAATACAAAATAATTAGCACGCAATGCCTATGCTACGCATAATGTGTAAAATTACAGGCCATAGAGTTTTTGTCTTCTTTAATTAATAATTAATATTCATCATATTAAGTTTGTAACATTATTATATCATGTCTACTTTAGCTAATATATTAAAAAATAAAACGCTAAAGCTGACTTGACATGACACTTTCCCTTTTTTTTTTTAGCGTAATCAAGCAGCAGTTTGTTTTTTATAACATTTTCGAAGGCAAAAGAGCATGCTAGCCGCCAGAGAGAAGTAATCACTACTATGCTCCCCAAAAACTTTTCTAATCCTAAAAGAGTCACAAATGCTTTTCCGGCCTCTTGGATAGGAATAGAATATCAATGAACGGGAGATGAGAATGATGGGAGAACTATTGGGGTTATGAAAGGGAGAATGGCCCACCGTAACTCTCACTCACTGACTCTAATACAACAGCTTCCGCTGTTACTTCTCCTCTGTTTTCTGTAAAGGCGTGGTATATCACAGGTAAACTGGCTCATTTTCGTGCTGCAGTCAAAATGATCTCAGCATGGCTTTACAACTAGGACTACTTTATATCGAATTCTCAATTTCTACAAATATTCTTCGACACTCGCTTACCGAAATATATCACATTTTTATTAACTTACATGTGTTTGTACCAATCATTAGAGCTACTATCCAAGGTTACGGCTTTTGTTCAAGAAGAGAGTAATATATCATAATTTTTATTCTAGTCTAATCCATATTGGAAACTCAAGAAGATAAGCTTCCATGGAAGAAAAGTGTGTCCTTGCTATAACTAAGCTCTAACCTAGAATCCTAATTTATTTAATCATTTTAGTAAAATTTCTACAGAAATAAATGCTTTTTCCTGCATATAATGAGTTGTAAGTAAAACATCCACACCATCGTGAAACAAATTAAAACACAAGGCACTAGATATTTAATTTTTCTTATGTAAGTTTCTAAATTTGTATTTTTATTCATGCTATTCTTCTGGATAATAAAAACAGATGTGGTCCGTAACCGTGTTTGTTTTTATTATGTCACACTTGTGCGGCCAAGGAGACTCGCGTGAAACAGAAACGACGGAACCCAAACATAGCAAAGGGAGGAGTTTTCACGCCCGGAAATTGTCCTCTTACAGGTTTACTCGTGACGTTTTTCCTCTCCCTCGCGATGTTCTTCCTCAACGTTAAAACAAGTAGTAATACGATGACATCGATATCGGTATTTGTTAACGAAATTAGGACAAAAACAGTGCAAGCCTGGAGTCGTGTTCGCATCACCAGCATCGACTAACCTTTAGACTAGACGTGTAAAATAGATTGACTACCTAGATCTCAGATCGAACAGTAACAATTAAAGTAAATAACAAAGAAAAGAAAATAAAAGTAATTTTAGGAAACAAATTATATAACTGCAGCGGGTGAATCCATAGTAGTTGTTTGTTGAAATTTGTATCCCTTCAACTCTAACACAGACTGGCTTTCTAATAGAAATTTCCAATTTTATTTGGGACCACGTCTTTCCAGCTTAAGTATTTGTGCTTTGTTTCGTAGGCATTCAGTATTGTTCCTGAATACATAGTTTCAAAGGAGTTTTCTTGAGGAAGCTACCCGTTTTCGCATCGTTTGTTTAAGGTCATCTATTTAATCGGTGCGTAACACACGTTCAGTTTAATATAATTCTTTTTATTTTGCACGAAATCATTGCATTTACCACAAAAATAACTACAATACATAGACAACATTGTTCTTTATTTTTTGTAAGCAAAACAGATTAAAAACATGAATAATTTTACTGAATAATAAAATAATTATTGAATTTTCCATTGAGGAATGGGGTCTTCTTATATATATATCTATTATATCAATTTTCATGTATAAATCTTATGATTTATAGATTGTATGATAATTTTTAATTTACACTGTGTGCAATCTATATAACATGATTACAAAATTTTACGTAAACGTGTCCTTAATTTGTAAATACAACGTAAATTTGCGCATAAATAAAATTTTTAAATACGCATTCATACCTCTAAACGCTATTTATAAAACAGGCACATGACAAAAGAAACAAATCGTACTTTAAATTTGTACGTAGGAAGTCAACTATTGTTCTTCTAAATTACGTTATAGACGAAAAGATGATACGACATCGACGTAGCGAATTCAGGAATACCATGAGTATAATCAAAACAATTCGCTTGTACTAAAATAACGTAATCAATCTCCAATGTGGTTTCTCGCCCGAATCTTATTAAACTTTAACAGGGCTTTCACGATACAAAGTGCTATGCACAGTACATAATTGAAACATTACTAAGACCGCAGTCATAGTAATACGCAACTGATGTTTTACGCGCCCCGCGTTTATGCTCTATGGTCTTAAAACTCACCTTCAGTACTTTTCATTTGTTATGATTTATAATATGGAGTTAAATTGTGTAGTAAGTCTTAAATAAAAAAAAAAACCGACCAAGAGCATGTCGGAACACGCTCAGTGTAGGGTTCCATAGTCACTACTACAAAGAAATGCACTACAGATGAAATTTTGTATTGGTTTTGTATTGTAAAATTTTGCATAGTTAGGTGTATACTGACATTGTTTTTTCGGTTTGAAAAGTCACATAGGTTTCAATAAATAATTATATGACAATCTTTTATATAATTTATAAAATTTATATTAAGTATATTTTATTAGCATTAAATGATTTTACTATAATTTTGATTTATTGACTGATTTTGATCTAGTTACCTAAATAAATAACTATGTATTAAATTTTAAGTGCGTGTTAACACGGTTAAGACACTATAGTCTCCAAATATAAAAATACCATTTGAAAAAGTCCACCAGCAAAAAAGGGTATCCTTATGGCACTTATGTTCCTATATTGAGAAGTGCAATTTTTGCCAATAACTCAAAAGTGGTATATCTGTTGAAAATACCTTTTATTGAAGGTGTTTGTTGAGCGTTTCCAAGTTTTTCATATTTTTTTAATAAATGGCTTAAAAGGAAAAGTGGGGCCAAAAAGTTATTGCTACTTTTGGTGCAATCAATTTCGAAAATGGTAATTTAATAAAAAAAAATCTTAAAAACCATAAATGCTTTAAAAAATGCTTTAAAAGAACAGTCAAAATGGAATCGAATAAAAAACCGTAGATTATCGCTGAAAAAACATCTTTTTCAGCTTCTGTTATGTGTGTATGAAGTAACCCCCCCCCCCAGATATATTTATTTTTCTCATTTAACTACCAAACTAAATAGCGGCTTATATAGGCGGATGGAATAGACGGATAGACACGACGAACCTACAAGGGTTCCGTTTTTACCGGTGTTGCTATAGAACCCTAAAAATAGCCCTATCATGTGTTGTTAAATGTAGAAGTCAACTTAATTATACTAGTAGCTTTTAATACAAATTGTCTATTATAATAATTTCTTAGGCTAAAACTAGAATATTAGATAAATTAAAAGTTTTTCTGCAATTTTGACAGAAGTTAAGAAAATATAATGTAATTTTCTCTGCAATCTATTGCTGTTCATATACTTTTAGAATTTCGAGTTCGATTCTAAAAGGCATCGTGATCAGAATTGAAAAACACTGATCTGTTATCTCATAATATATTTATTTGCTAGAGCAATCGTTACGAATTTACAAGTAAGAAGGTATTTTTTATAAAAAATGTCGCTTTTAAATACTGAGCCGCCTACTCTCCATGAAATAGTTAAAATATAGGATCTGCTTACAATCAATAGACTTGCCTGTGGGAGTAGGAGGTGCCGGTAGGTGTGTTCTATATAAATCATTACCTCGCTGCGTCTGATTTATTCACATTCGATATGAGAGGGCGTTACGAGCATCCGGCCCGCGAAGGGCTGACGTCCTTATTTATGGCTTTATTTTTCTTTGGGTTCTATTGGGCTTATCTGGGTTTACAGATGTAGATTTTGCGACACTGATGTTAAATAAATTTTGTACAAACTTTATGGTTATATTTTCATTCAAAATTCCCACCTGGTTTTTACATTTGATAAAAAACCCACTATAAATTAATATCGACGAAAATTAGTTATTGCAACGACGTATAAAAATGCAATAAACGTTTTGCCCTTGAAATTTTTAATAAAAAAAAATGCGAACCACGGTAATAGGGAGAATGGACTAGAAGAATATATGTCATATTGTAGATATATCAATAGAAATAAATGAGGTATTGCAACGTCTTCGTTTCTAGAAGTTGCGAAGGCAGTAAATATGACTTAAAGAAAAAGTCTTATTCATTTAAAAATGTATGTGCTTCATTTCGATCATTTATTACCTTTATTATTTGTTACATTTACTCCAACAAGATAAGATGATATTTAAAAATACGGAAAAAACAATTGATATACACACATATATTAATTTTGACAATACGGAAAGTGTCAAAATTAATATATGTATCCCGTTTTCCAATATTTTAGGGAACTTCAAAAAACAATTACAATATTTTTTTTGTAGTCTTCAATTTAACATTGAATTTACATCAACTAAAAAGTACTCCAGAGTAATATTCTAATTCGTTTTAATTGAATTTCGGAAGGCAGCGTCCATGCATCAATTAAGATAATAACTAATAGTTTACGCTTAGTCTTTTTTTAGTACTGGATTATATATTCTTGATGGTTACAGCTCAGACGAGTTAAATCTTGAAGACAGTTCATCTCGAATTGGGTAAGAACCTTTTGCACGTCTACCGAGAAGGCGTCATCGTATCGCTCGCGAGTATTAAGATAAAATCCGCTTAAGCGAGCGTCGAGCACGCCGCCGCTACACCGTGTGCTACAGCGATCGACACGTTTATGAATAAATTTACATATCAAATTATGTCATTATCGTTGTTACGTCGAGATTCTAGGCTAAAATCCTGTTAATCTTCACCGTATGAACAAATTCGGTATGTTATGTGGCTGTAAATATATAAGCTTCCAAAGCTGATGTAGAACACGTCATGATAAATCGGTACAATTTATTTGACATGGGATGAGTTAGACTATATTAGAATGGTGGGTACTTTCCGTGGATACTATGGTAACGTGAATAAGGAGTTAAGGTAGATTCTCTGATAATTTAACGTGAAATGCGGGTGCCTATCTGGACACGCCCCTAACGCCATAAGACCCCAGATCTCGTAATGAAAGACAGTTACTCATTTTCGGCAGCACATAGATGTTACCGTCAGCTGAAACCATTGTTGACACGGTTTTTAGAGCTGAACGTTGATCTGCTTATAAAAGGCACATAAACATGGATCTGGAGTAGCAAGTTTAAGTGATTTGCCAGCCGTTTGGAAGCCAAATGTGTCACGACTCTTTTCCTCCTGTGCTGTTTTGTATAATCTTCAAGACGATACCTGATTGGAGAGGAGGAGCTGTCGCTTTTAGTGAGCCATCGTCGTTGCAGCAATACGAAAACGCTCCTATGATGCTAGCACGTTTCCTACGAGAGGTGCACTATGGTAGTTTTAATTCGTAAGAGTCTAATTACACCAGATAATCTATCTCCAAGGACCGGATACCTTTGAGTGTTTTAATAATTTGAAACGGCCTCGTCATTTGTATCAAACAAATCCCTCTCAGCCAGTAGTAGCCCATAATAGCCTTCATGTCTTCTACGTCAAGCTTTATAGGCGTAGAAAGAGGATGAGATACTTTTTGAAAGCAATAATCTCGCGTTTCAATTTCCTGTCAAGGATTAACAAGAAATGTCAAATTACTTAGCCATTCAAAATTGAAATTAAAAATTAATTTATCTTTATTTCATAGGTTATAGAGTAGCACTTTAAATATGTTGCAATATTCTAAAATTTACCCTATTTAAAAAGCGATTTCGATATGCTAAAAAGTATTTAGACGAAACTGAGTATACCTCGGTAAATATTTACGTCAATGCAAAATAAATACGTTGTTTTAGATGCTACTAATGAAATAACCTGGAATCCTGATAAACCTTCTATTTTTATTATTATGTAATAACAGAGTCCTTCGGTACTGGAGTGTATGATTACAATATTAGCTATTTAATAGTGGTATAATTACTTAATAGTGTTTTAATGGTAGTTCATTCTCCTTCCATTACAAAACCTAAGACGCCAGCAATGTCCTGGTGACTGCTTGGGGATTGTGAGTATCCATGGACAACGACGAACACCACTATCTGATGGCTCGTAAGCTCGTTTGCCCGGTGAAAATACTATAACAAAAAAAAAATCATACCTTCTTAAAGTTGGCTTCCCTTCAGATGAATAAATAAGAAACTTGGGGTAGCTCTTTTTAAACCAAATTGTACACATATAACAATCAAATAGACTATTATAAAAATAAACAAATTTGTAATGAGTTGTGCTGGTTATGTATATTACGCTTATCCACAAAATATTAGAAAAATATAAGAAATTTTTTTTACCAAGCGTTTTGTTAACAAAGATTTTAAATGTCTATAGGGCTAAACTTTGAATGTCTTGAGGAATTTTATTTAACATTCGCATAAAAAGCCCCAAAATGAATTTGCGATTTTATTATATAGTCGACTAATATGTAAATACAGTTTACTTTTATTTTTAGTATTAAAATTATTTTGACTAACATTTTTTTAAACGTCTAGTTTTTTCTTACTTATTTTAAATTTTCATAGATAAACTATGATTTCAGAGTGGAAATTCCAATTTCCATAAACGTAGTTCTAAGATATGCACGAGTTCCGAGCTTGTAAATCGGGCGGACGGCCCGCTTCTAGCTCGGCTCGCTTCGGAACGAAAATTGTATAAATATCTGCAGCATTTCCTTAGAACAGGATGCCGTATTACATCAATATATGGAAAGCAGCAACAACAAACTAATCTAATGATTTGGATATCCGACAAACCTTTTATCTATTTTATTGCATACGCAACAGAACTAAGTCTCTTTGTTAATTTTTTGAAATAGTAATGTTTACACCTTCATAAGCGAGATGTTCTCTTTTGACTTTCAATAACCATTGAGATTGATACCGAAATTTATTCAATACCAATGATGCAAACATACTATATGTTCAACATGAATATTTTTGTTGTCAACATTGTTTGATGTTTTGTCATAAACATTTTTAACATGGAGAAGTAAGTCATTAATTTAAATTAGAAACAGGAATGTATCAAGGATTGAGGCTTGTGTCACACGCATGAAGACAGGACAATCTCAAGTCATTGATATTGACCCTTTGAATCTCATTGGTGAAATATCATTATAAAAGGCTAATTCTCCGTCCCGTCATGTCATAACGTAGTTTCTCGTTTAGGGTTTTGTGAATCACACAATCACAAAATATTCGTATCATATCCAGTGGAATCTTTTTATGTGTCTAAAATTTCTTCAACAAGTTCAACATCAGCAAACATTGGCATAAACAAAAAGAACTGCTTTTCAAAGATTAAATTATTACTATGAAATTTTTGATACAATTAATTTAGGTCGATTTTTTTAAAGATTTTTACTAAATAACGATAGTCTGGATATAGGCTTAAAGTTTACTTTACATTAGATTTTAAATAAAAGGACGACTTAGCTTTCTTTTATCAGATAAAGACACTCGCCATCATCGTGACACTGCATTAAAGATAAAAGCCAAACGTGGCGCAATACGATCAATGACTAATAGGTAAACCATTTAGATCAGCTGTCTTTTTCGTTTATAACCGCGTAAATGCCTATGTTTATATATATTTACTCTAATACTAATTTAGTAAGAGCGGAATACGAATTAAGAGATTTAGTGTTTAAAATTTGATCAAATTTTTTTTGTGGCGTTTTCAAGGGGTAAAGGAGCTTGTTAGCCACCAGAGGGTAAATGGTTATCGCCGTCCATGGACATACGCAAATCCAGAGAATTCACCACTATATTGTTGACTTCTTGAGTAGAAATAGGATATATGATTGAACGGGATAGATGGATGCAGAGTGGGTTGATGGAGTGGCAGGAACGTCTTACAACAGTGCAAACTGTTATTTCTTGTCGGTATTCTGTAAGATCATGTTATCTCACTGGTACGGACGACCTATTTTCGTGCTGGATTCAAATTGACCACGCCATGGGTCTACCATTCTAAAATATTTCATATACTATTAATAAATGTGAAAGATTTTATGTTTGGCAGTTTGGTTATCTGTTGCTCAATCACGCTCCCCACTGCTGAACAGAATTCGCTGAAACTTTACAATATTTTAGCTTATACATAAGAATATCATATAAGCTATAATTTATAAGGGTACTAACTCTTGTTCACGGCATCTGTTGCACAATCGTATAACAAGTTCTTTACTTATTGCAGTTGATTATTGGTAACAACAACGTTCAATTGCTTCAACTTCGACATTGGTTCGGGATTGAAATTGCAAATAGGATCGGGATCAGGAGCAAGAGCATAAGTGAGATAGTTTTTTAATAAAAAAAATTAGCGGGATCACGTGCGTTTTTGGTTTAAGAATATAGGTTCTTCTAGTATGAAATCGAGAACGCAATCGAAATCGGGATCATGGTTGACAACGTTATAAAAGACAAAAGATTTCGTTGTATTACAGTCGATATAAGATATGAAAGTACCTATTCATTCATGTCCACGCGGGCGCAGCCGCGGGCAAAACCTAGTATATTCATATCACTCGAAATTATAGTGCCTCATTTAAGTTAAATATGTGTTCCTAGCAAAATATAATCGATGCACGAATTAACGAATAACAAAAACAATTTCAAATGTTTGAGAAAACTTTTATAAAAGAAAATATGCTGGAACGCAATTTACCCATTCCAATGATTTTTCTTTTAAGCATAAAACATTGGTTTGAGATATAAATGTACATTATGTTCTTGTCGAAGTTCTGAAAATCAGAAGCATCTATTTGTAAGCGATTCCAAAGAAAGCTTCGAAGTTGAAAACATCAAAGCAGCCTCAACAAACAATATTGAACGTATTGAACCTTCGAACGGTGTCGAAATAGAAAATATCATCAAAGAACTGAAGGCCTTCAGCCGTTTTTATTTGTTCCTTTCATTACTTACGTTTACTTATAAGAATAATAACGAATTTAGAAAATGCAATACCCAAATGATAACTAGCTTTCTGCTCCGGTTTCGTCCGCGAAGACATGGAATGTGTCCCCTCATTTTTTATACGGAAATATGTAAATCTGCTAAGAGAAGCCCCATGGACATTAATTATATACATGATCTTTTTGTATTGATTGTAGTGCTGTCGGTCCCGGGCCCGCTCTCGGGTACTTATCACGCTCTTGATTTTAATCCTGTTTCACACTCGATTTTAACCACGTTTTTCTTTCCTTTTTTCCGTTTTTCCTTTCGATCCCGGTATCGACTTAGGATTCTGTTCCTGTTCCGTTTTTCATTTGAATTTTGCAACCTGTCACAGTTCGGATTTTGACGTATCAAAATGAAATATAAGCTAACTCCGAGTATATTACTCGGAGATAACTTATATGCATAATGTAACATTATATAAAAGAAAAATTTTATTTTAGAATCGACGTAGTAGCACAAGTATGCAGATGAAGCCGTATACAGATGATGCAGGTAAATGTTAAAAGCCTTTTGTATTCAAGAACATTGTAGAATTTGTAAGTGAAAGAAATTTTGCAATTGATTTAGCGATTCAATTCAATAGTACAAATATGTGAACGAACTAAAAAACAAACGCTAGATTTTTTTCAGTACCTACACAAAGTCTCTTTCCCCGATCATGAAAATTGGGTTTCACTATTTGCAATTAGCAATATTTATATCAAATTTTATAATCGTACATCGCTTCATAAAAAGTTTCATACGAAATTCATCACACCTTTTGACTGCTTTAAAAAGTGAATTTCCGAAAATGTTTTCTTAGCGGGTCTATAACTTATGCAAATTATCATTTGTTCATTTTTTTTTTTGTTTCGAAAGGACCCATAGTTTCGGAGATCTCATGATTATGTTATTTTAAGCAAAGCAAACGGAGGGGATGTATTCTAAATGAAAAGCACGTACATTTTTAAACTATCATTCCGTCACGGCGCGTCGCTTCAGGGTATCCGGATTCAAGGCCTGTCATTATCTCGTAATGAACTTCTCATTCTACCAGACTGCGGTATCCTTAATAAAATACTCGTCTCTTTGGACGTCCTCTGTTTATAAATTCTTTCTTTGTACCGATTAAATACTTCGTGACCGTTTTATAATATCGAATGTTTCTTATGTGTAGTTCGCAAAACTGATTAAGATTAATAAAGAATATAATTAATATGATAAATTATTTATTTACTTCGCCATAAAAAAATATAAATACTATCAAACTATTTATTAGGAATGTATACACTCTATAATTTTATTTTCTATTGCAATAAAAAAAGTAAGTTTATACTTTATCAGTTGTTGTTGATATCAATAGCCTTTATGAACTGCCAATTTCATGGCGATTCATGAAGGAGACATCGCGGTACGGTTATATTGATCTCATAATTTGTAAAAAGAAAGATAATTTCTTTTCATTTTAATTTAATTCGATATATATATATATATATATAAATATTAAAGAAAAATTAAAAAATCATATTTTTTTAAAATATCTATTTTTTACCAACTATCTTTTAATCCATGCAATTGATTTGTCACTTATAATCACCATGTCACGTCATGTTCAACTTCAAATGTTTGTGCTATTTTTTTTTTATTTTCTGTATAGGAAAGATTATGAAAAATATGTGTTAAATGAAATCCAATTAAAAATATCTTTATTTTGTAGGTACTGAAATTACACTTGAACTACATCATTAATGACTTCTTTTCAACATTATCACCCATACTAAATGCTGCTTCACCATGAGAAGGATGAGCAGGACACTCGAGCTTTGCTCTTTCGGCTCATCGATACAAAATATTGAGTAATTAATAAATTAGTGCAGTACTTAGAAATAATATGAGGCAAACTGATAGCCGAGCAGTTCAATCTCATGGGGTTTTTTTCATCACGATATTCAAATACCACCTTTGCCACATAACTTTCTTTTAACGAAACGTTTAAATTCATAAAATGGCAAATTTTGAATTTCAGCCAGGATCTTATTAAAAGCGCAGACGTTGCCCCTTAAATTTTTTGTTAACTTTGCTTAAACAGGTTTTATGAGCAACAAGATTTCTTATGTCTAGTGTTAATGTTATGTATGTCGGTCTTTTTGGAACGACTCTATATGTCTATTGACATATATTAGGTTTTCGTTTGTGTATTGTGATACTAAAGTTAAAACATTAGTTTCTTTAATTTTCTCTCTGAGTGATGCCATTGGTCCCATATCATGAATAGTAGGAATAGCTTGCTTCTGCAGCATGAAAATTGCATTAATATCGGTTGCGTGACACCATAATAAAACTACATAGGTTGTGAGACTGTGAAAAAACTGAAATAAACTAGTCTCGTGATGCTTTCATCTGTAAGTCACCGAAACCTTTTGACTTCGTATGCTGCAGAACTAAGGCTTTTCGCTAATCTCGTAATATGAGAATTCCAATATCACTTAGCATCTAATGTGAGACCAAGAAACAAGGTCACGCCAACAATATCCAGTACCTTGTTGTCGATCAATTTAGAATTATATAGGGAAAATTTAACAAGTTTTGCTTTCCTTTCATTACGTAGAAGATTATTAATACAAAACTACTTAACTATTATAATAGAGATGACCTGTTTACTTATTCAAAAGTTGGCTGACTTCTATTAATTCTAAAAAGTAAGAAGCTATCATCAACAAACAATACAATCGCATGACAATCCTTAACAAGGTCCTTAACATATATGCACACTAAGAATAGAAGCGATTCAAGAACTGTATCCTGTGGTATACCCATGTTGACTGCAGATCCTGACGATCTTTTACCATTAATGTCAACCCTTTGAATTCTATCACTTAGATAAGACTCTAGAACTCAATGGGATCGACCCGTGACGCCATAATGATGTATGTTCAATGTTTCCTGATCAATGTTTCATGATGAACGTATCCTCAATTAAATCACAGAAAACACCAGTTCGTCCCGTGAATCTTCCCAGGCATCAAAATCTGCTGAATAAGCTCGACGCCAGCTTCGGTTGTTGAATGACCCTTTGTGAATCCAAATTGTTTAACGTTCGTCACATTATTGTTATGAAATACAGCAATCATTGATTTAAAAATAAGCTTTTGAAAATTTTTACTGAGGGTCGATAGTATTAGTATTAGTCTAAAATTTGTATAGTCAGATATAATACTACCGGATTTAAATACTGTAGTTATTTAACATTGCTTCATTAGATCCGGAAGCACATCACAATCAACGAAAGCATTAAAAATTACCACTAGACATGGAGCAATGCAATATATTATTGAATCAATTATTTTTACGGAAAAGCCATCAATATTGGTAGTTTTTTTTTCATTTTTATACATTTGAATGCTTTAAGAACGTCATTGTAATGGACACGAGTAAATATAAATGCAACGGTACAAACATTGATGTTTTGTTTCAACAAAGATTTGGCGAGAGTGAACGATGACTTCAGAAATTCTGTAGTTGAAACTGGAATACTAGCAAAGAATTTTTCAAAAGCAAAGGCTACTTCTACGTCTTTGTTCAAAATTTTGTCATTATTTTTTAATTAAAATTCTAATTATGAGGAGGTGCGTTTTCCAGTTCCACTCATTGTACATCCGACTTGCAAAAAAAAGCTTATATCAATATATCTCTGTGACACTTTTTGGTATAAGCACAGGATACTGACACTTGAAAGCGCAAAGGCCAGCCTAAATAGCGGCTTCTTAATTCATAGAATATAATACCTGCCTGTTCTGCTTACTACTCGAGATTGCATCACATCTTTACATCGATAGTCCAAAGGATCCAGTGACATACTTAGGGATGTATATACCTATATATTATTTGTTTTAGTAGAACATTACGTTTCTAACAGTGGCAAGTTTTCATTTCACGAAGTGAAATCATATTTTGAAATATATATATTTTTGGGCGACTTTAAAATAAAAACAGAAAATAAACATTTTTTCATTTTTTGTACATTGTTGATATGTATATATATAATGTCTTTAATTATAAAATAATAATATGTCTCCGAAGTCACTATAATAGAAAACCATACGGCTCGAATTGATCGTGTCCTTTGCATTTTCAATAACCATTACGCATTGATATACTTGTCCCCATTTATTTCCTTCTCGCGCTGTTCAAATAAAACAATGATACATTGCTCCGTTTCAACGTTTAGCAGACCATAGAGAGCAGTAGCAACTGTTAGTTGTAGCTACAATTACGCCTCGCAGGTACATTAAGCCCCCAACTAGCGCCTCTAATCACCGCGCAAAACGATTTCCCAGTAATAAGCACACTGAGAAATCCGGACTACGCCTATAGTAAAATAAATTTACTAAAATTGATTTAAATGATAGATGAAATTTATAAATTTAGCGTTGCTAATCAATTGTTAAATAACTGGCTTAAATCCATACTCGTATGATGGGAACACACTAAATTCTGTTACAGTACGAAGAAAAATTTATGATCGAGTTCTGGTCCCTACTCTGATTGGGTGGGTAGAAGGAATATCAAAATGGAGTCAATGTAGTAGAGATGAGATTGCGGTGTGTGGCGTGTTTTTGAGAATAGATATAGACATACGATACCCATTTTGGTTTATATAAATCTAATACAGATCAAACTGGTGTCATATTAATAAAGGGTTAAATTTAAAGCACCTAAAACCGACTAGCTTGCATGAGACGATTGACGGATGTCAGTGAAACAAAAAAGTTATGAAAAATTTGTGCCATGTGGAGATATGTAGTCTCTGCTTATTCTTTTGGGAAATCGGTGTGAGTTTATATATAAAAAAAAAATCCATAATGGTATTTCATAAGTGACCCAATACTTTTAATAAATGACGTAATATTATATTATCAGTAAGTAAATTATTATTATAAAAGGCCAATATCTCTTATAAAAGCGGTTTTTTGTGGATGTCCAATGAGATTTTGTTTTATAATTACATTTTTTCAAATATTAATTACAATTTCCTTGCAATAAAATAAATGTAATTCAAAATTGAGCATAAATCATCAGCAAAAAATTGAGATGAATTTAAAAATCCCAGAATTCAATATTAAGAAATAATGTTAAAACACAATTATCACATTTACAGATATAAATATGAATTATACCATATAAAGAAAAACAATCCACAGTTATAGAAAAAAGAAACTACCAGTCTTTTTTAAGAAAGTAAAAAAAATATAACTTCGATAATTTCAAATCTTTAATTATGATTAACAATTTATCCTAAACATGAAAAATATACTAAACGCTGTATTCCATAAAATTATTTTTTTTACATCTTTACTTATTAATGTGAAATACAATGATAGACAAATGCACAAACCATGGTGAATAGACGCCATTCCAAACGAACAAATGCAGTATAAATTTGTATATAACACGAGCACCGAAGGGTGAATTGATTATGAGAGAAAAAAAATTTGACCCTAAAGGCCAACTCTGGAACTTCCCGCTAATTTTATCCGTTTCATAGTTATTTCAAAAAAACGGTTTGTTTCGATTTTTTTCGACAACGATTTCTCGCAAAAGAATCAACCTATTTTGATCCGGTTTGCGGCAATCGACGTGTTTTTAATAGGTTAAGAGCTGATTAGATTTTGGAATTGATCGGTTAAGTCATTTTAAAGTTATTTGGAAAAAACCACTTTTAAAAAAAAAATTTCTTAGTTTTTTGAAAATTTCTCAAAATCTACTGGTCCAAATCGACCCAAACTTTCAGAAAATCTAAGTTTGGTGAAACTCTTTGGAACGCCGTTTAGTGGGTTTGATTCGGTCCAGCCGTATAAAAGTAATAAGACGTTTACATAAATACACACAAGCACACACATCCACACAGACATACGGACATCATCTCAGGGATGATCAGGGAAGCTTCCTAGACCCTCAGAACGTCGAGATCTGATGAGAACTAGATTTTTGCAAAATGGTGTGAAACCAATAACTTACGGAAAATATTAGAAAATTTTCAATTTTCTTAGCGGGAAGTTAAAAAGGTGTACCTATCGCTTTTTTAAACCAAAGAAACCTATCAACTAACTTTCTCATTTAATTCGGCTGAAATTTGATATTTATTCTATCATTTTAAGTATTATATTTCATGAAACGAACTCACAGTATCAGCCCGCAGATAATTTTACTGGTCTCGATGGGATAGACAGAATTGCGTTATGTTGGATACCCCTAAACGAATCGAATCACTTCTGAAGATAAAGCAAAATATTCCTAGCTTTTTTATTAGAAAGTAACTTTGTGACGCTATTAGGTTACAAAGCTGTAGATATTTCAACGATAATTAGGTAACTACGAACATAAAGGCCAACACGAAAGTTATGTACCTTTTGGAATAGGACGTTCGGTCGTTAAGATATTATGCATGTGTGCTTTCGGAATAAATTCAATTAACGTGATGGGAATGTCTTGTAAATGGACCCTTTACGTCCACTTTGCGTCAAGCCGAGCTGCTGGGTGCTATAAAGCAGCTCGTGTGATGTAAATTTTAACGGTAACAATGGATGGGACCGACGCATAACCAGCTCGCCGAATCGCGAAGCAAATGTTTTGATTTGGTTTATGTTAAAAATTTGTCCGTGGCCACGATTTTGGTTCATATTCAACACTCTTGACCACTCGCCAAAATAATACCTAAAGGATGGTTCTCGTTTTCTAAGGGAAATTCTATAATACGTCGCTTAACCCATAACTCTAGGTCGTTTTCGGTGTGTTCTGTAAACAACGGTTTCGCAAAATATTGCTGTTATATCAGAGCCGCCTGTAGATAAGCTAGTTAGGACTATGACAAATTCTTTATTCCGATTAAAAATTCTATTGAAATTTAATCGATTTAGAAAAACAGCATTATTAATTGTTTTTCTTTTTAGGAAAATAATATGCTTTTATGCATATACTTTATAGTAGCGTGGGACACTCCAGTATGGAAAAAAATGATATATCAAATTCTAATGGTAATATTATGTTGTTAAAAAGTTATTAAAAAAAATCTTTATTTTTGTACAAAAAATCGAGCCTACTATCGAATTTCGGCATAACTTTCCTTGAAGCAAGTTTTGCATCAATTATGCCGTCCCTTGTTTTTTTATCACATGCCGACATTGCAGTTTCTGTCACTATTTTTACACTTCGTTCAACCGCTTGTTTATGACAAGGCAGCCTAATAAACAACATTCTTTTGTCACCTCTTTTCTCTATTGTCTCTATTGTCATTTGTTTCATTTCTTAGAATAGGTGGATCAAAGTAGGTTTCTTTCCAGTTTATTAGATCAATGTAACATTTAGCATCAAAATTAAGTTTAGGTATTTCAAAAGTGCGTGGCAGTTTTCCCGTTGTAGGTGAACTACGCGTTTTTAGAATTCTTCCTAGCTGCAAATGCTCTTTATGCTTTTGTCCATCTGTTAATATCGCCAATAATAAATTTTCAGGGTGAGCAAAATATGCGTTTCGTTGAATAACAAGATCTATGACTGCTTTTAGTTCCTGAAGTAAAAAGTAAGGGTTCTTCTATATTTTTATTTAACTATTCCGAAAATAAAACATTTGTATCAGAATTACTACTTGTTCATAACATTAATTTTATGTTCTGGCATTTTGGATGGGTTGTTATCGCTCTTCAGACAGATTTTTGTTGAAGCTTGCTTTCGAACAAACTTTTTTGTAAACTTTTTCTTCGATTACGATTAATGCCTCCAATTCTCATTTTTCTCTCACTCTCTTGAAAAGTCGTGTTCTTTTTTAAGAACTTTGACTTCTCTGGGACAATTGCACTAACTTATTATCTTGCATTTTCATGAACAAATATCGAACAAAATTTCGCTTTGCTGCAAGAACCTCAGTTTTTTTCTCAGTTGATACCTTTTTTAATGATTGATAATATTTTTGCATTTGGAATGAAAAGCTTTCAGGAGCTGAATAACTATTGTATACAAAACTACAGGGATTGATGCTTTTGCCCTTCAACTTTCTGGGTTACAATTCTTCCGATTTCGGAAAACGCGGGCTCTTTGTTACTGCCATTTTTAATTTTCATCTGTAGTCCATTTCACTCGTAACATTTTGTGACATCCTGGTATGTTGGTAACACGTTTCCTTTTATATCTTCTACAGTTCCAAATATAGGGCACTTGTGTGACTGTCAATTATTTGACACGATGGAAAAATTTAACTTCTAAGTTCTAAAACAAAAATTACACAATTTGCAATTTCACAAGATTTCACAAAAAACTAGCCACATTGATACATGAATTCTCTGAATATACTTGCCTCAAAAAATCTTCTCTTAATAAACAACACGCTTCATATAACAAAATTCACGTGTATTTCAATGGATACTAATTAAAATATTAAACTATACCCAATGTCAAACATGTAACTTAAGGTGAAAAATGGGTACTTGGAATTTTTTTTTCAAAACTTCTATGGCGTTGTGCGGGCTGTTCCACTTAAAAGAATTCAATAATATTTCAGAGAGTTTATAACGATACCTAACTTCAACATATTTTCGCTATTAGAAATCGAAAAAAATTTTTTTAACCCACCTTAATATATTACAAATACGTGGAATTAATAATGCTGTTTTTCTAAATCGAATAAATTTTAATAGCATTTTTAATCGCAATAAGCAATTCGACATATTCCTAACTAGCTTAACTACAGGCGGCTCTAATATAACGGCAATATTGTGCAAAGCGATATATATATATATATATATATATATATATATATATATATATATATATATATACATGTGTTCAAAAAAAATCAAAATCGTTTTCTTTAACGCATACCATCGTAATTTTTTACTTTTAAGTCAAAACAAATATAAACAAAATTATAAGAAGGTAGGACCTCGGTAACTCGTGCCAACTTACATCAATACAGGTCAGTACTTGTTCTCTAAAGCTGACGCGACCTAACGTGTCCATGTGCTTGTGATTACTCATTATTTAATTATAGAACTCGCATTGTTTTCAATCAACATGTCAGTGCAATTATGCAGTTCTAAAAGGGGTATATTTTTTATAGGTGACGTAAAACATCAAATAAAATCCGACCTGAAGGTCGGATTTTAATTCAAACTCCGGGTGCCATGCACCAAGCTTGATGCATGGCGAGAACGATTTATTCTCTGAAAATATCGTTACTCAGTGCTCAATTCAAGAACACAAGCAAAGACAAGGGGGCACTGATTGACGTTTGCTTGTTCATTGTAATATCCTACGTTAAACCATGGCTTTAATACACTTTAGCAATAAAATCACCTTACCGCGTTTGTGCTTTTTGAAATCAATGAAATCTTACGAGAAAATTGATAAAACCATCTCAAAAGCAGTTTTGCAGAAGATTACTCAGCATTTGTGGTATTTAACTGTCAAAGTTTCTATATTATTACTGTTTGATGATGATGTGAACCAAAAACTAAAGTTAAAATGGTTAAAATTTAACGAAAGAGGAAGAAATAACTCATGGAAAACGATATATTCCATCGAAAGAAGAAGTTTGCGGTCCATTGTATAGTAAGTTTATTAAAAAACATTGGCATTATAAGTAAAATAATTTTTTACTTTCGTTTCCTGTGAAAGCATATTTTTTTAATACTCTTATCTTATTTTGTTTCGTAAAAATATTTCCGTCTTCATTTCAGTAAAAAGCAGTCCTTGTTCAACCGCCTTTAAATTGAACACAGTTTTCTACATGAATGTTCTACTTTGTGGTCAAATAATGCTTCGTTTCAAGAAGCCAGAAAAAGAGTTTCGAGAGTTAGGGTAGTAAACGATGTAGTCGAAGGAGCGATTAAGTTAATGCTAGACTTTCATGGATTAATCACTGCTGAGGAGGAACAAAAACAATTTTTATTACGTTACGTATATACAAGAAAACCATAAAATTTATCCTGACTCTAAAAAACAAACGTTAAAAAGAAAATTTCCTCAATAATAATATTTTTAATGTAAATGAATAATTAATACACTATTTGGGTGTATTAGAATTTTAATTAAATATTAAAAATTAAGTTCTTTTTTCCTTCTACAATAAGTCAGTACAAATTTTCATGTTAAATGTTTGGCATCAAATCGGCATGGGTTATCCTTGTCCAATCGCAATAATATTTATTATTTCAGTCAATGAGGTCAATCCGAACCAAAATAGAGGGTATGCATATATGATTTCGCGAAAAAAATTTTTTTCCTTATGTTTTGGGACACACTGATATATATAATTGCATCTCAAACAAACCTGCAGTATAGTAAATTCATTCATTTTCTCCAGGTTGTTCGGTTGCCTCTGGCCTCCTTCAGCTAATCTGAAAACTAAGGAAACTTGCATGGACTCCATTGACCTTCGACACAAGTTCCATTTCATCAAAAACAGAGATTAACATACTATGTTTTGGAATAGAAAGTAAATTACAACAAAACCAACCAGTTCTGGATTACAAATATCAATGTGTCGAAATTTAAGTTTTTTTTTATTGTCGTTTGAGCACCGCCGTTTGGAGTGTTGATAAGCAAACTACTAGATGTGTTAACAAAACCAAATGAGTAATAATTTTATGTATACTAAATTATTTTACTGCATATTAATTCAATGCCGAAAATGGATATTTTATTATAAACGACATGACTTAAGTAAGCTTTAATATAAATGTTATTTGAAATAACAGTTTTCTGATTAACCGCTCATGGAAACGGTAGTACAAAATTTAAAATTATTGTACACTCTTGATTGCAGTGAATGTAGTTACGAATAGTTTAGTATATGATTTTAGTATATAATTTGGTATATGAACCTGATAATAATCTGGACCATATACTTGTCATCAGATACTGACAGTCGATGAAAACAATTTTTTAATGAATTAAAATAGATTTATCGAATCTGCCTTGATGTGGCTCATGTATCTTTACACAGGATAATTGACTTGAATTATGGATAATAATAAACTTATCGAATTTGCTTACATCTAAAAGTTTTTTGATATAAATTGACGACCATTGACTGATAATGAAGCTTGATTTATATCACATGTAATTTTTAAAGATTTGTAGACCATTTTTTTGTAAATTTGGTTATATTGAAATTATACCCACAATTTTTTTGATCGAAGGCGATCAATAATGATTTGATGATATGACATAATTTGATGACATCAACAATGGTTTGAGGACAACAGGAACGTAATCAGTCTTAATGTTATTCTATTCAGTTTCTCAATAGGGATTAAGCAGTTTCTTTTCTAAATTTTTTTTATATGAATCAGAACACCCAAACTTGCAATTTAGATTTCAAAGTCACTTAAATCATTCATTTCATGTGATCATAGGTCTTTATTTTGTAGAATTTGTCAAAGCTCTTCAAAACCCAATGCAAAAATAAAATTCAAAGCTACGTAATGGTATTTTCAAGTAATTGAACGTAAATAAAATGTGTAATAAGTCTTCATCAAAATATTAGATTATGTCTAAAATTCTGACTATTTGCGTGTCAAATAGTCAAAATTTTGGGATCGAGTAAAACATTGCACGTGTCTTCAAAATAAGCCATATTGAATAGACGATGGCACAAAATAAAAGCTTTTCGAAATAAAAACAAATTTTTGGAAAAAAAAAACGTCTATTGGACTAAGCCAAATTATAAAATTACACACCGATAAAGATAAAGTCGTATATTCAAAACTAGTATTTTAAAGAGCTCCAGAATTTCTGTCGGCATACGCATCATTATATATCCTGTTTTCGGCACTAGTTCTAGATCCTTAAGTGTAGCTTTTTCCCATTATACCCTTATTACAGACTGTTTAAAACTTAATAAGTATATATGACCACTGTGTATTGTCATCCAAATAATCATAGGGAACTTTCCTCAAGACTTTTTATTAAGGTTATCCTTGAATCGAATTCTATTTATGACATTCGATAAATTTTCTTTTGAAATACAGGTGATTAGATTTTGATAATAATCAATATAATCGTTCAAAAGTTTTTCAAAAAAAAAAAACACTTTTTTTAAGTACTCCTTATTTATTTATGGGACAATTTATCAGTACTGAACTATGCCTCAAAATGCGAGAAATTCTCTTTTTACAGTCTTTTATATGTAAATATTGTAACATTATCGTCTTGTTTTTTGGCATTGCAGACCTCTAATTGATAAAAACATGGAGAGTCGTTGAACATTTGACTTTGATATATGCTTTGGAACTAAGTTTTCCGATATCAGCATGATAGTGTACTTTAAAATGGTTGCTTTACAAAATAACAATCGATTTCAAAGTAAGTGTATAATACAGACTGTATAAATTATTAATTTAAAATATATAAAAAAATCTTATTTCGAGGGAGGTGTTAAGTTTAACCAAAACTTGATACACTTTCAAGCAAAATACATGAAGCGCATGTACTTATATTTTTTCGTAAAATAACAAACATAACATAAACATAAAGTAACATCGCGCTACAGCCCATAAAACAATACGAACTCACTTCTTACTCGTATAACTTATTTTAAATTTTCTTTCCCTCTCAACTGCAATCAACATACAAAAAGTGTTTGACGGCCGATTTAACGATCATCGTGTTTAGTTTTGTTTAATAGTTACTTTTATATAATTTTGATAGTTATAGTATCTGTTTTGTAGAGATTCGTAGCTTTAAAAAATGCTGTTACAAAGCTATTAATGCTTGTAATTCGAATTCAGCCAGAGTAGTATCAGGTTTTTGCAGCAAAAAAGGTACCTACAAAGTGGGCACTTTTCCAGGCTAACCATGTTGAAATGTAATCTATGTTATAAATATGCACAGCATGTCGCAACACCGTGAGTTAAGTCAAAGTTAGCCTTTGAGAAACTAGAAACTGACAGTTTATAAGTTAAGCACGAAAACAAAATAAAATGTAACGGCTCGTATTTACACACGCAGCTAGCTTATTGAGGATGGTAATGTGCTATGTTATAGATGGATGAAATCAAAGGAAGAATGAAAATAAAAAATTGAAACATTCACAAACCAATATTTACATAGCAGGTCAGTTTTGGTTCGGTACATATAAATCGATACTTGAGAACAAAATTTGTTATTTAATAACAAGTGTATCCGGTTACTGTGCAGAGTTAGTAGGAGTTAAATAAATTTCCTGTTGTAGCGTGAACCTTGGACATCGGTGGTTGTACTCAGTAACCACTTAGCTTGGTAA
>BGZK01002524.1:0-52814 GCA_005406025.1 Eumeta japonica | reverse complement strand
CCTCTTAGTGTATATTCGAGTAGATTAAGAATATAGTATACAGCATGAGGTCTAGTCTCCATGGTCTGCAGAGTCCGCACGGACCCGTATACGCCGGTGGAGTGGTGGGGACGCAGACCGCTACGGAACAACGCACGAACAGGAGACGAGGGATACGGAAACTATATACAAACGCGTTCTATCTCATTCTCCACAGCCTAAACCTGTATATACATTTACAGCTATCTCTTTTCGTTTCATAAAATCCAATTCACACGTCGCAAAGAAGTTACACTTCAATTTTAAAAATATTTGTAAAAAGAAAGTTATAAAACGATTATTGACTAATATTGAATTAAAATATTCAGTTCTTAGCGCATCATTATTAACCCATAGTATGACGTATTGGAGCTCAATATTTGAGGAGTCAATTTAAATTCATTAACAACTTCAAATATAATACGAACAGACAGTCTTTTCAGACGTCATCTCATCGTCGTGTTACAGAATAAATATAATAACTGTGTAGCGATTTGTGCTGCGCGAACATATAATCAATTGATCGTCAATTGACGATCAAATTAATAAGGTTGTCTACTTATTTAAGAAACATTCATTGGTTATGATTGATGAGAAACATAACGTACGGATTTATTTATTGAACGTTGATTTTAAATAAGTATTTTTTATTAATGGTTGTATTTTGTGTAAATTTTATATGATATTAGTGTGAATTCTCAAGAATATTGAATAACATTAATTTTCATGTTAAACAGATAACTAGAACTCTTCAATCATTAAGAATATCGAAGCTTCGGTCGTGTCGATCGGTGCAGTTCTCCAAGCTTTTTGGAATATTTTGAAGAATAATACCTTATGAGTATGTATTAAGTTTGTCCATCGGTTCCATCCACCGGACGTCCATTACTGGACACGAATTACCCAACTGTCCCATTTTACCGTCGTGTGACACACGTCAACGAAATCTTCACATGCTACATTTCAGAAATCGAACGAGACACTGAAGTGATTATATCCATCAAACAAATGACTTGTTTGATAAGGGTGATGGATGGCAAATGTGGCGAAATCTAATTTAGTGGACGGGGTTAATCGAAAACCTTATGTCAACGTCGAGATTCAAAAATTATATTACACCATATTCTGTAACAGTAGGTGTCTGTTATCCACAGCGAACGCGTTGAACTGATTTAACTGGTTAAAAACAGGGGAAACTTTCACGTGAATGGAGGGTGCGATTAAAAAAAGAAATAATGGTTATCCCTAAGGAAACTAACAGGACGTACTTTGCATTCTGGTTTACTCGCATCTGAGAGTTCACAAAGTGAAATAAGACTCAGTTTTGTCGTAATAAAAAATAAAACGTGTGAATAATTAAAAGGAGATCCAAACGTGATTCGAACAGCACTTTGCTTTATGCGTGGCTGTTTAGTCGTTTTCGAAAATTGTTGGATCAATAAAAATAAATCAATAAACATTTAAATTACTAACTGATTATTGAGAGGCGTTGGGAATAGAATTTGTTTATTGATAAATTTTACTCCTACTCCCAGAGTAGAAGTAAAATTTAAAACTGACGAAAAATACTTTAATTTAGAGAACCTACAAAGATTTATGCCTTATCTTTGAAAAAGATGATTATCCTTGTTAACAACTACATTTTGTTTATGATCATTTTCATTTCGACCCAACAGCCGTCATAGTTCATACGTTATTGCCATTTATGTACATAACTCATGTATAGAAAATGAAACATGGTGGCAAAGACACCAATTACTTTAAGATTTTTATTTTTTAGAGTCTAATTTCACTAGATATTTTACAATGCCACATAGAGTATAGTAAGTTGTGTATTTTTCCATCTTTCATCCATGTGTTTTAAAACAGTTTACGGCTTACCTAAAAGCACAAAAAGTAGCTAAAAGAACTACAATGAAGGTATAAAAGTTACATGATGATTCTTGCCTACACACAGAATGGCTTATGTACAGTAATTGGTTACTTTTACTAATATCTGAAATTTTTAATAAGAAATGCATTTCATATGAGAAAATTTAGTCAAATAAAAAGTGCACGTTCAACGGCATCAAGCACTTAATGCGGGTTTGGTTTGTGAAAATGAAAATGCATTAGATATTTTGTAACTTAAACGATGACTTTTTATTACAATTTGTTCTATTTTTACAATTCGTCCATTTGTACAAAAACAATCTTAACTATAGTATACACAAGTGTTCATACAATGGCTTTATGCGCATTCTTCGCTAAAAAACTGTTTCAACTTAAATAATAAAAATTTCTAATCAAAAATAATATCGAAATTACGTATACAGAGATCGTGGCTTTTGGGAGCATTTGACAATTTACTATTTAGAAGGGACTCGAATCAAAGTAGTTCTTAAAAAATACAATTTTGAATTAATTTTAAGATACAGTTGCGTGCAGAAAACACATGATAAATAAAAATAGATTCGATTAAGTTATTAATTTGAATTCACGTAACAGCAAACTAAAAATAGATTCACGTATCT
Organism: Eumeta japonica; assembly: GCA_005406025.1. Classification (NCBI taxonomy): domain Eukaryota; kingdom Metazoa; phylum Arthropoda; class Insecta; order Lepidoptera; family Psychidae; genus Eumeta; species Eumeta japonica. Next base: position 50,283 of record BGZK01002524.1, on the reverse strand, counting down.
CATAAATTTCCACACAATAGAACTGTCTGTAAAAATACATCTTAAAAAAAATGAATAACTTCTAATAAGGCCGATTCATTTACGCAATGAAAATTAGGTCGTATCGCTATCAACACAGAGTGCAACTTCGCTGTTACACATTTCGCAAGGACGTATCAGACTTATTGTTATCGCATATTTCATTTTAAAATGAGGTCGAGCTAATTACTGTATTGCCAGAAAAAAAATGGACCCTTAAACTGACAACATACGTCTTCTCTATTTCTATTCTTTCCTTCAATCATATACTATCTATATTTATTATTAGTTAAAAATATATAAATAACAAACAAGTCAAATCACACGTATCGAAACTATATCACAATTGTTAGGTACCTTTCTAAACTGTCGAACATTCCTTAGCAAATTTTACAATACAATGACAAAGTTACAGTCAACAATTTTTTCAACCAAACAAAATCATTGATAACAAACATATTCCAACATTATTTTGTCGTTTATGTAGTCCGCAACAAAATTAACAAAACAAATTTAGTAAAGAATACACCAGAGAGGGCACGCGAGCATTAAAATTGTTGAAACATGATACAGGTACTAAAACATAATATTGACAAAATAAAGGAGTCAATAAAACAGATACATCTTCAATCCAGAAAATTGCCATTTTAATACACACAATTATTATGATTCAACATTGTCATAAAAGTTGTGTGTGATTAAAAATATCTTACATCTAACCATAAACTAACTCTTCATATGAATGTTACAAAGTAACTTAAAATTACAAAGACTTGTATACGCAACATTTACATTAATATGTTGAGGTGTATAAAAGAGAATAATATTTTATATTACAAAAAATATATAACAAAAGCGACTTGCGTTGTATTACAAAAAAAAGCATTTCAATGAATCCGACAATACAGTTTTAATAAATTATTTCTGAGTTTAAGTTTAGTCGACCCTCAACAGCCTAGTGTACATACAAAGTATGCAACTTTACGAACTGTTATGCGTTTAAATAATTATTATTCACATTCTTAAAATAATAATAATATTTTATAACATACATTTATTGCGATCGTGTCAAGATATAACAGAATGTCTTCATTAAAAAATATCATTAATTAGCGACGAAAACTTTTTGCTCGATAATTACTCTATATAAAAATATATAATACATTTTTTGCATTAACATAATTTTATAACTCATGTTCACGATCGAAAACCTACGTAATCATTTGTTTCGTCATCATAAATTGGTTAGATATGAAATTATTTTGTAAGCAGCGGAGCTAGGTCAGACTGATCAAAATTAACTATACTAACAAACGCTCGCTCAATTCATAAACCTACAAGCTTAGGTAGACTATTTAATTTTTATTATATTATTCTGATGGATGTAAACAGTAGACCTTCGTTTGTAATTTTTTTTTATCGACATTACGAATCAAAAGATATCCATGAGAAAAATGGACCAGGTAAGAGATAAGAAAGGAGTGATTTTGTGATATTATTTGTTCCGCTTATACGGCTTAACGATTCAATACGTGCCCGTGGTGCTTTGCATACACGTAGCCCGTATTACGGTAGTGAACGTAGGGTGCTTGTATTTTAAATCATGAATTCAAAAAACAAAACGAAATTATTAAAAAAACTTTACGTTGTACACGACGGCGTCGAGGTTATTTCCAGATCAACTACACGTTGACGAAGAAGCGTTTGAGATACACTAATGTCGTGAACTCGTGAATATTCTATTACCATTAAGTAATAAAGTCAATTTGGCTGAAAGGCATGTATTTACGTAAATAGTAAATAAAGCTGGTGATTAATAGAAGTTAAAAAACTACTTATATTATAAAAAAAAACAATCAAACCCGACACTTTCTAATTACAAAGCAAAGCATCGACCACTCGGGTACCAACGCCGCGCTTAAAATTTGTGCGATGACGTGATGAAGATTTGTAGAGAAAACTCAATCTCTGTAGGCTTAGCATGACAAAATGACCCTAGACAAAAGACTCTATAGGACTGTCCCTTTCGCTCATTGTATTGGCGGGACAAGGTGAGCCCTATAGAGAGACTCTTATCTAGATCACCATGCTAGGCCTATTGGAAGAATCTATTTCAATTTCGACCGGACCTCGCGAGACACGAACAACGTACCTACTATTCCCGTGGCCCATGGAATTACCCCGTATGATATAGCGACGTCACACGGCCCGTATCGCCGAATTGATAAAGTAAGAACTATAAGATCGATACGTACTCACGATGAACTCTTTTGATGAATGATTGTAGCGCTCAAAAGAACGACGCGGTAGTCGCTTATAAGCTATCCCTGATTACTGGCGAAATCGAACACTTCAATTTTGACTATCAATCATTGAGATATCAAAGATACGAAATATTTTTTTACAGTTATAGTATATCCAACAAATGTATTTTTTTAACGCTCGCAAACAGATATAGCACACCCTTTCTGCATACCTTTATAACATTATGCACCATAAATCTTAACGCAGGATGCAGCGCAGGATCCATGCACCGTGAACATTAAACCGTAATTAAACTACATCACAGGATGCAATATTAAACAAATCCATTACTATGTAACTTTTTAACTTCTGTTAACATGCGCTTTTTAGCTGATTAACGAAATATATCTTTTCTTTAATAATAACACCGAGATACTCTAACCATTTATAAAAACTGAATCAAATTGCTCAAATGTATAAAAAATTAAAAAAAAAACAAGTATATCAACGTTAAATTTATTTTTTATATCAAATCAAAATATGTTTGTAATATTACTACAAACAATTTTAATAAATAATTGTTTGTAGTGATGTCATATTCTTTAGTTATTTTATTTTATAACAGATTGCCTGAAAAAGTTAAAAGAAAAAAAAATGTGAAACGTAGTAAATTTCGAAAATTTAACATCTAATATTTAAATATCCAAGGACCTTATAATCAATCGCATAATATGTAAAACTATTTTTAACTGTAACATTGTTACATCGTTGTCTTAGGTTCTAATATACAGTAGAACCTCGTTAAGTCGAAAACCTCCAAATCTCGAAAAAATGTTTTGCTCCCCTCTCTTCAAACACCAAAACCTCCATTACTCGAAATCTCAACCCTCTATCGGTCGAAATTATCAGTGAGTCCCCCAAGCCATTTTGGTACATATAGTCCCTCCATAACTCGAAAAATTAAATTTTACCTCTGTATCTCGAACATAGAATTGTTTTTAAACCTTTACAACTCGTAAATTTGGGCTCACTACATCTATAGTTCGAACAGCAATAAGTTACCGACCTTAAAAATCACCGGCAGTCTAAGTACACCATTGTTTCTTAGAAAGCTAGGAGTATACAATGAATAGAATTACCACGAATTTATGACTCACGTTAACACGTGTTTGCTTGCTTGGTATCAGGTGTTTCATTTTTTTAGTTTTGATTTCATATGCATTTGTTGTCGAGTAAAATATTGTCAGAAGTAGTTTGGTTCTGCTGCAAGACACATTAATTGTACAACAGTTCATGAGTAAAAATTGTTGAAAACATGAGTGCTGTGAAACGTAAGCTGAAAACTTTGAGTCTCGCTGAAAAATTAGAAGTGCTCCAAGCTGCGAAGAGCTGTAAAAAGAAAAAAGATGTTGCCGAACAATTTGGCCTGCCAATGAGTACTCTGTCAACAATAATAAAAAATGAATCGGACATCATGAAAAAAATACAAAACGGTCAAAGTTTGTCCTGCAAAAGACAACGAATTGCGGAATTTCCGGGCTTGGAGGAGTGCTCACTTAAATGGTTTGAGCAGTGTCGGAGCCAAAATATCAGTGTTAGTGGACTAATGTTACAAGAAAATGCAGAAATATACTCTAAATCACCGGGACTCACTAATTTCAGGGCCAGTAATGGATAGCTAGAAAAGTTCAAAAAGACATGAACTTATTTTTTAAAAAGTTTGTGGAGGAAGTTAAATGTCAACATTGAAACCTGTAACAAATGGAAAAATGAATTGCAAGACTTGTTACATGGTTACGAACCGGACAATATCTTTAATGCTTTGAGAAACGGGCCTGTTTTTAAATGTCTTTCTGATAACACTCTAACTTTTAAAATGATAAATGCCATGGTGGGAAGCATAGCAAGAACGTTTGACTACTCTGCTAACAGCAAACATGTCGGGCACAGAAAATCTTTCACCATTGGTCATCGGCAAATCTAAAACTTCGTTGTTTTCAAGATGTAAATCACTACCTTTACAATATGAAGCAAATACAAAAGCATGGATGACTTCTGCAATTTTCAAAACTGGCTCATAAATATTGACAAGAAAATGGTCAAAGAAAAAGAAAAATCTTGTTATTGCTTGATAATTGCACAGCCCATTATGATATTCCATAAATGAAAGCTGTTAAAATTCAATATCTGCCCAAATACTACATCAAAGCTACGGCCTATGGATCAAGGTATCATTAAAAATTTCAAATCATTATATCGAAAAGAAGTTGTCAGGAACATGTTGGATAATATGGAAGAAAAGAAGAATTCTACTAGAAATTTATTGCACGCCATGAGAATGGCTGATAAAGCTAAAATTTAACTGCGACTACTATGAAAACTGTTATGTACACTGTGGTTTTCATCGTCATAACAGAAGCAGAAAACGAAAATATTTCACCTCCTGCGGATTGGTATACAGTGGTGTCTGAATCAGGATTATCTTTGAGGACTTTGTTAAGTGCGATGACGGGGTTACGGCTGGGACATTATCGGATGACGAAATGATCGATTCAGTAGCTCAGAAAACTGATACTAATGATTTAGATGACATAGAAGACTCGGATAATACTACATACGCTCCATGGGTTTCGATCAAAGAAGCAAGAACCGCACTGAATACTTTACGGACTTTCATAGAGCAAACCAACAACACTGAAGAACAAGAATTTTCTGCTCTTTATGCCTTAGAGAATGCTATAGATAGAGAACAACCGAATTATCTAAAAGCAAAAAAATACTGACTTTTTAATGCTACATATATTTTGTATTTTATTTATAATAAATAAAAATATGTGTGCCTCTGCAACTTGAATTTTTATTAATTTTACCTCTCTAACTCAAAATTTATAACAATGAATCTCTACCTCTTTATGTCGAATTAAAATACGTCTAAGTCGAAATTCTCTATAAGTCGAAAACTCTATAACTCGAATTTTTGGCGTCTCCTTGATGTTCGACGTATAGAGGTTCTACTGTATAAATTCACCGCACAATTATTTTAACTTCATATCGACTCGGATTCGAGTCGGTTTCAAATGTCTTTTTCGCATCATGCTACACAGTCAAAGCGATGTATACACATCATTCCATTCTGACATAAATGCGTCACGAACGACTAACTTTCTGTCACATACGAGAAAGATATTGTATTACGACTAGTTGCCACGAAAGATATTTATTACTTTGTGTAATACATAAACGCAAAGTTTAATCAGTGTGATTGTTAAAACTGCTTATTTGGTGTTTTAAAATCTCAGTGAGCGGGTTTATTTAAAAAATGACGCAAATACTACAATATTGACAGCCAAAAATACGATATCGTTCCGATATCGCCGTCAATCGTCACACTTCACGCGAGCGTACGGACTCGGTCGGATCCGCATCGCTTACGTATCGAGTTCACTTCTATAACGTTATCATGTTAGCAGTAGGACCGCACAGCGCCGACAACGGGTTAAGGCGATGCCGCGATGAGAGGCGTACGTCTCCGAGAGTTCACATCACCGATGACGGACACCCGAGCGACGAGAGTGAACGAGTGAGACTGTGACTACTAAAAATAGCAGCAGTGCGCGTGGCCTCAAATAAAACACGTAAGCGCCGGACCAAATAAAATTCATTTTAAAATACAACGACGCTAGTAAATAAAATAACTGTTTTACCATTTTGGTAAAATTGTTAGTACAGTTATCCCGAAAATGGAGAATAGAGAATCCGTTAGCAGTTCCGAATAACAGCTAAAGAGGTAAATCATCAGGGTCCGTTTTGAAATTAAACTTTACCGAGAAAATTTTGTCCAATTGTGTATTTATTTTACAGTACACTAACTTGAATAGTAGAACATATACCTAAAAATGAAACTCGTAACTCATGCATTAACTGTGAACGAGGAATGCACAACTCTCTCTATCACTGTATCGCCTAAGAAGCTAGCCGAAACACGGAGCGAGTGATATATTTACATTTAAATTAAATATTCATCAATCTGGCTGATTTATTGTTCGACATCAGATAATAATGAAAATTTTAAAGACTGTTTAAAGATACCCCCATTTGCACACCCGCAACTCATACGCACGCCACACCGGAAGAGCGAAATACGATCATTATTCCAACTCTAAACTGCAAAGCGTCGGAGAAATAGTTGTGGAAAATCATTAATTTAACACTAGAATTTTATAAGGCTGTGAGATAAATCTAGACGATTGTCAATGAAACAGTTGCCATGACCTAGGATAATATGCGAAAATACTACTATCGAAGAAGAATGACCATTGTTTGAAGTGAAAACTCCTGCCACAGCAATCGTAACTCAACGACAGCACGAACAGAAATCTGACGGCAATGAAGAGACGAAACTTTAGACAAACAAACCATGATTATTTTAAACAGACAAAGATCAGTTATTTCATTATCAACTAAAGACGAGACACAAAACTTTTTGTGTGGTCAACATTAAAACATAAAATTGGTTCCTTTTCAACGTAAAGCATGTTCTTTTACCATTAACTGACCACATCTGGTGGTCGCATGGCTATGTGGTCAACTGTGCGAAAATATTTCGATAAAGGAAACTGTTGGAATGGTGAAACCGCATAAAATATTTTAAATATAGGTTAATTTTTATTCACTGCATATTTGTCGATACTACAAAATCTTTATATGATAACCAACGAAAACTCACAGACACATTTTTATCGCTATTGCATGATTATGTACACATGCTATTTCTACATGAAACACTATTGCTATATGCCAATTGCCGATTGTTATTTTAATATCAATGTCATTTTAATACATATGTGATTTCGTGATTATTTGGAAACGATTTGATAAATACAAATTACTATTAAAATCATTGAAATGTAAAAATATAAGTTCATTGATATTGAGAAATTTTTAAAAGTTTGAGAAAACACAGTCGGAAACCATTTCAATTGTATATAATCAAATCATTAATTAATACAAATACAATCAGTCAGTCAGTGTATTGATCAATAATTCAAATTCCAACTCTCAATCTGGATTGATAAAAGAGCTGACGGTGAAATGGGTATATAGGAACAACATACACCGGACGTTTGAATGCAAGGGAAAGTTTTACACTCGCTCTCATATTAATTGGTTGATGATGAGTTCGATTTCTCTGCCATCGCGGTTCAGAAAAAATATGACATCAGAATTCGACGATGATATACAAAGATAAAGAATCACATTCGATTTTAGTGCGGTCGCTCTTGACATTGACACATTTTATAAAAAACTTGTTTTAATCATGAAGCGCACACGACGTAACCTATGCAGCCCACAACCCGACGTCATTTAGACGAGAAAATGAAAGCCAATGGAAATGAATAGATTCTGTTAAAATAAACTATCTCGTATATATTTTGAAAGACAGTGACATAAAAATAATGGTTATAACTTTACAATCTCGAAACGGTGGAGAATCAGCAACTCAATGTCGATAGATTGGAATACGAATCCAAAACTGTGGTGCTAAAAATTGTTCACGGCTGTCCGCCAACTACGGAAAAGAGAGAACGCCATCGTGTTTACCGATCCATGCACGTACGGTATGAATGTACGCATGCATACATACGTACATGTACATCTTCTGTATAGACCACTGGTCACGCCCTACAGATTAAACGGATTGGGTCGCTATAAATAGACGGGGTATTATTGCAGACCGATGCAAAATGTTATAACCTCTCTGAAATCTGTTGTGTTGTAACGCGATTCCGCGACTTTGGCATCTTTAGGAAGTCGTGTAGCATTTTTCCGGTTGCAATATATAAAAATAATACGCTGGGCTGTCATTAAAAGTAAAACAAAATCTATAACCTTTTACCGTCGTTAATCGATGCGTCGGCGCTACGAAAAATAAATAATTCTTTATACAAAATATGATAATATTACATATATACCTGAATTACATACTTTCATTATCTATTGTAGCACGTTTATTATAGCGTCAGCGGTATAATACTTCGGTATGTAGTTTTGTCCATTTCTTTATGAAACTATATCTTTTTTAGGAATAAATGCATTTTTAACTTTTCGTTCCAATATTTTTTTTCTTCACTCAATATTTAAATTAGTCACTTCGTTGTTTTGATAATTAATTTCATTTTATGCGACCTACTTATTTTGGGACGACGAAATGCGTCGAAACAATTAAGAAGTGTGTCATAAACTCAATACAGTCTAAATGATTGTACGAGAAAATAATATGAATACAATGTAGAACTATCCGCGTATATTCCGGCCAATAATCGAATAAGAAAAACAATAATTATAAATATCAATATATACATCCACAAAGCAAGAAATCATTTTACCCACAGAAAAGTTTTAAAATTTATTCCACACACGTTATTTTTCTTAAAGTTTGCTAAATGTAACAAATTGAAATTAATACAAAGTTAGCAGCGTTTTAATAGTTACACAGAATGTTATCACCTTTTCATTATTTTATTTCCATACACCTTCCAACATGATTTAATGATATACAATAAGATTTGAATACATATAACTATAGACATTAACGTTTGTCAGTATTTTAAGTTACTAAAATTTGTAAAAAAAAAATCCGAAGTAAAATAGAACACTGAAAATTTCCTTCCAGGCGTAATATTTCAAATTATCAAATCAAATCAAATCAAATCAAAAATAGCTTTATTTTCGTAGATAATAGAAATTACACTTGAAATATGTCATAAACGATTATTTTTGACATTAACATTACCACCAACATCGTTATGTGAAATATCATTGTTTTTAGGATATGACAGATAACGTTTATACAATAAATATTACAAAACTATCTTATTGTTAGTTTGGTCATTATTATGTTATTGTATGATCGTGCGTTAAACTCTATTTGCAAGAATGAGATAGGAAAAAATCTTTGACGACTAATTATTGGTAATTTATTTAATTAATTTTAATTTTAGTTTTATTGTGATATCTTGTGGACTTATACATTTTATGTTATATTTTTGCAGTATGAGTCAATTATCCTATTGGATTCGTTATGCTTATAATTTGTATCGTTTTGTATTTTAAATATATGGATCTTTTACATAAGTTAAAATATTGTAATTCTTGAAGTGGTAAAAATAACAGAGACGCCTAAATCGAGAGCCTGCATCAAAATAATCAATAAATAATGCGAGTGGAGGTAAAAATATTCAATGTTTGTACCAAATAAAACATGCACTCGGTCTACCCTCTGGAAATAGACCAAATAGACGGAAGCTTACGTCATACATGTTTTGCCATGGATTGTTCCTTTCACCTCCTGGGAACATTGTTGATCCCTGCACGCAGCTCTTGGGTTGGGTAGGAACAAGGAATAACTTAATTTCCAAGAAAATTAAATCGATAAAATACGTTTTAGTCACGACACGTCATATCGAATTGGAAGCCATTCTGAAGTCACCATGAGGAAAATGCCAACAAAAGTACCAACAGAATAGATACGTTCTATATGAATACACCTTACATATTGCGAATTCTATATACATCTTTAATGTCACGTGCTCCACGGACGTACAGACGTTTCGTCGGTCTGACAAAACGTCTGTACGTGTGGTATACCTACTGAACGGAAATTATAAAATTAACAGTCACAATAAGGTCAATGACCGACACTAAAACTGTCATACCTCGTTGGTATGATCGGGGACAGAGTCAGAAGATAAGAAGCTTTAAAATTCTAAACCATTTAATACATTCAAAGCTACTTTAGACCCTCAATTCAAAAACGAGATGAATCGAGGTGCGATCTGATGACGACCATCAAAAGAGCGAATGACATCTCCAGTACAGACAACGATTTGATCAACGGACCGATTCTGTAAACTCAACATAATTGAGTCGCTGTCGTTCTCGCCGAAATCAAAACAGGAGAGAGGGGTTGCCACCGCGTCTTCGGTTGACGTAACTTTGACGTCATAGCGATACCGATTGGATCGTTTTAAATTTACAGAATCGGCCCGCGGACCAGCCGGTTTAAACCGATCCGTGTACCTGTCAATAACTACTGTTTCTACGTCGACTTGTAAACTGGTACACACCACGAGTGGCCATTTTGCTCATAGTGAAGCGATTGTTTATGCTGTTGAAAGAGTTATATTGAGAAAGGTCAGGCTACCGTGATTGTATTAAAATTACATTCGATTGGCATTATATGTTAACTACTGGATGTACATCAAATGATCATACGAGGTATTTGTCGTAATTTCAGTATAATCAATTAATTTTCCTTTTCGGATTAAATTGTATTCTGTTAAATATATCGTTAAGTAATAGTAAGACGCGAATGAGCAACAATATTAAAATAAATTAGAACACAATTTACGTTAAATTAGCGACTTTCTATCTCGACAATGTTCTGTGGCAAAATCGCGTTGTTTATTTGAAAAAAATCTAAGTTTAATATCGCTTTAAACTTTATTACAAAATTTCAAAATATGAATGTATATTTTAATAACCTACCCATCGATATATATATAAATTTATAAACTAAATCCAATTAAACGTTTCAATAAGATCCTAAGACTTTCAAATGTACTAACACATTTAATGTTGACATTTCACATGTTGAACAAAATTCCAAGGTCTATTTTTTGCTCTACACACAAATTTGGAAGTATTTAGCATATGTGACTGTCTGCAATATATAACAATGTAAGTGAATTTTCCTTACTAACGATGTAAGGTCATTAATATTTAAAATAAATGAGAAGTTCTCAAATAAAACTATTTGTATAAATATTGCATGCTAAGAGTTTGTTTAAAGAAAGTTTACTATTTTTAATCGCGACCTATATATAAAGGTGCTTTCATCTCAATCTATACACCTAAATTAATTTTCTTCAAAGCTGAACTGTAGCGTAATTGAGAATGATCCATAGTAAAGACTAAATAGGGTTATTCAATGGGCTTTAATATTTTTTTATTTAATGAGAAAATTTTCAGACAAGTAATAAAGTGAAGAAATAATGCGATAAAGGAATAAAAGACTGTGGGATGAAATTATTAATACATTAAGGAGATGGTGTTATCAAGGACAATACAGCCCAATCTGTGCTCTCAACTAGAATACTTGTGTATGGAATTATTTATAAATATAAACGAAAACAAAAATAATGAATAACCGCTCTACAAACTCGAAGAGAGCTATCTAGTGTTCCAACTATTTCAAATAGAGGTTTGTGTTTTTTAATATTCAACCTGTAGTTATATTTAGTTCAATAATTAGGATAGGTATTTATAAAATAAAATGTTTCATAAATAATTTCGATTGGTGTTTAATTTTTTTTGCTTCCTATTCTCAGTGATCGGTGTTAACGCAGAGGACGTTGGCATCTACTTCCGGCGAAAGAATTGTTTATTATTAATAAAACTATAATGAGTCAAATTATAGTTATAATTTCATGTATCCAGCGTTGGTTATCATTTGAAAGGTTTTGAAAAGTATATTTTCTATAATTTCAAGTTGTATTATTTGTAACATAGATTGTCGAGGCCTACGTAGTACATATGTCAAGGTGAACGCACGATATTACGCGCGTCGAGTTAATTTAATATTACAACAACAACAAAGCAAACGACATACACACACACACACACACATGCGTACCGAGTGCGTGCTGGCGCAGTGCTGCACGAATATTTTTTTTATTTTGCCGACTGCGTATGGAAATATCCAGGCGGGTGTGGTGAAGACACCTTCCCTCCCAAACCTCTATATGGTGTAGGTGGAAAGAGGTATGACCATGAAAGGATAAACGCTGTATGTGATCGTACCTCGTAGAAAGGATGTATTTCTTCGTAATTTTATTATATCCTATGACGCAAAATAACTGGAATTGGAAACATAAAGTACCTAACAGTTTATGAAAATATTCATAAAATAACGTAATTTATCTATTATGATGTTGTTATCGATCAAAACTAAGACTACATAGGTAGTGAACTTTCCAACAAAAAGAGCATTAAAAAATTATGCATTTTGCCTTCAAATATTTTTAAACAATGAACAATTATAAATTATCCTATATCAATCAGTGCGAAGAAAAACATATTTTAGGCATAATAAAGATTTCTGGTGAAAGTAGTATCAGCCAGCACACCGCCAGCGGTGAACAATGAGGTTTCACCGAATGTTTTTGTGATGCATCATCATCATCATCTAAAGCATCATTGGCTCGCCTTCAGCAGCCATATGATGAAAGGAATGAACACCCGATTCACAGAATGGGGCGTGGTTAAGGAACAGAACGTAGCGAACAATTTGAAATAACAACATCGACACTTGCTAAAACATTACAAAGATTGACTCGCTTCTGCTACATTGTCATAATGAACAAGAAAAGGCAAATGGAACAGAACCTGCAGATGTTCAATCCGGACCACAGATAAGTATCAGATCCGGCCTCACACCGACAAAGGTCACGCGGAAACGTTTCGAGGTTGCTACACTCGAAAAAAAAATTCACTTCATTTACGTGCGACAGAAAAATAAATTACGAACCGACATACTCGGTGCGCTCAAAGCCTACACAGATATTGAAAAGTGAATCTTAGCACCATCAAAGTTTTAAATATACCTAGGGTCTACGACATTTGCTAAATATCTGGATTATATTAGGATAAATAAAAGGTGTGTAAGTTATTTTGAGATTGGCTTTATTCAAAACGAAAGTAACAACTTCGAAGAGAAACAGAACGGCCTAACTGTGTGCGCTAAGTACCTAACACTCCACTTTATGCCTTCGTATAACTACATGCATTTATGTTTTAATTTGAAAGTGTTTTCTCACACTGAAGACATTCTAAAAAATATGTAAGTAAATAAGTAGTTTATGAACCCTTGTGTTGATTTTCAACACAATCGATGTATTCAGTATAACTCATCCAGAGAAACCTTCAAGATAAAAACATACAACGCATTAGAACATATAATATTTGTCTGTTAAAAATATACTCATATTATTACATTTTTTGTAATAAACGCGGTGAACGTAACGTTTATCATTTTTATTAGGAAAAATCCTGAAGGAAATATTAATTAAAACGATGCATTAATTACATACACATGTATATTACGTACTAAAGTATATACTGCTAAAAAACATTTTGTGCAATGTGACACTGAATATGTCTATGATTTTATATAGACTATTTTTTCACCATGGCCTGAACATGGTTTTCATACATAGGGCTTTCCAATTGAAATTATCATTCCTATCCTTATTTATACAATGTGTCCAATAAATATCGGATCAAAATGAGGGAGGAGAAAGTCCAGGTCCTGCTCTATCAGAAAAACTGAAATCACCTTAATGACAAATAACACGGTTTTTAAAATATTTACACTTTTTTGTTTTTAAATAGTCACCTTTAGTGAGTTTTTGGTTTTATATCTATTTACCCATGTTTTTTAATTTTTTATGTTTGGATGAGGCTACTAAATAGAGGTGCTGTTACATGCAAAAAAGATTTTTAAAATACATGTTTTAGTTTTTTTTATAAAATACTTAATTCACAAAATTAACTCTATCCCACCTCACATTGTAAAATTTTGATTGTTCACACTGTAAAAAAAATGTATGAAATGTAGACTGTCCATCATCTTAAAAACATGCCCATTTAGTCCAAATTTCAAACTGGTATCATTTATAAAAATAATTGTATAAATAAAAAAAATATTGTCTTATGAACGTAACACGCCAATATTATGAAAACAAATAAATAATCAAAGAAATTATTTCCAGTTTCCAAAATAATATCCCACTAAAAATAGTTGGTTACCAAGCACCGCCGGTTACACAGCGTTAATTTATGCATCGTTGTGATACTCTGTCTCTTTCTTGCACATAAGTTGTGATGTTGCATAGCTCCTATAGCTCGATCACTCTAAACTTGCGCGCCTTAGGTACGGGGCGGGTAGCGGGGGGACAGTGCGAGACAGTCTTTCGTTTATAACGGACGTTTAAAGTGAATCTGCGAGCTGTTTCACACAATTAAACATAAGATATCACGCCGTGTGAACAGTGCACTATTCCCCCCGCACCCGCCCCTTACCTAAGGCGCCGCAAGTTAGAGTGGTCGAGCTATAGTTATCGTTGGGAACGCCGCGTTGCCATTTGACTCAGTTCTGCGATTAGTGTTCAAGTGATTCAGTACTGTTCATATTCTGTTGTTCTCTGCTAACCATAGAGACTGCTAAACTGTCTCGCGCTTTGTTATTATTTTTTAGACTTTAGACTTTGACACGTGCTTGTGGTCTTTTTTTATATTAATAATTTAAAATGTCCTTGAGCCATCAATATACGTCACGGGAATATGCAGAAATGCATTTGATTTACGGCGAATGTGGCGGTATTGCCCGAAGAGCAGCTGCCCTTTATCGTGAACGGTTTCCTCGCGCAAGACTGCATCCTGATTATCGCGTCTTTATTAGACTGCATAATGCTTACGTTGAAGGAAGAATTCCTGGTCAACGTGGCGGAGAAGGAAGACCAAGGCTTGACAACGACGACGATGTATTGGACGAAATAGAGGACGATCCATCAACGTCGGTCCGCGCGATCAAAGACGTACTGGCATTCCAAAATCCACTGTACACAATATTTTAAAAGATACAGACTCCATCCTTACCACGTGCGTCGCGTTCAAGCATTGCTTCCGCGAGATTATCAAAAAATTCAATTTTGCCGCGTTATGCTAAGTAAAATTAGAAGATCCTAATTTTTTAATCAAATTCTTTGGTCTGACGAATCGACGTGCAAGAGACAGGGTATTTTTAATATGCACAATCTGCATAGTTGGGCATTGGAAAACCCATTTACATAGGAGGACCGATTTCAATACCAATTTAAAATTAATTTATGGAGTGGTATTTACGATGGTAAGGTGATAGGACCTTTTGAATTACCGGAAAACCTGAATGGTGCAAACTATTTGCATTTTCTACAAAATGATCTGCCGGTTCTCCTGGAAGATTTAAATTTGGCACAAAAGTGACTATGTGGTACCAGAATGATGGATGTCCAGCACATTACGATACTCAGTAAGGGATCACTTAAACAATATTTTTCCAGCACGCTGGATCGGCCGGCTTGGCCCCATTCTGTGGCCTCCTCGATCGCCAGACTTAAACCCTTTAGATTTTTATTATTGGGGTGTTTAAAGAAAGTTTATGAAAACCAATACAGAATGTACAACAATTGCGGCAACGTATTTTCTCAGCCGCTACAGAAATCACTCGAGACACGAGAATCACGGCAGTACTAAAAGGTCTTTCATAAGAAGATGTCGAATGTGTATTAGGCAAAGTGGAGGTCATTTTGAACATCTTCTTTAAAATAGTTTTAGTCAATTTCGATACATTTTTCCATAAAATAAATTATTTTTCTTTAATAATGATCAGTTTTTTTTCATAAAATTTCCACCTAATTATATTCATAAAACAATAAATTTAATATTTTTAAGATTGTTTTATAAATGATACCAGTTTGAAATTTGGACTAAATGGGCATGTTTTAAGATGATGGACAGTCTACATTTCATACATTTTTTACAGTGTGAACAATCAAAATTTTACAATGTGAGGTGGGATAGAGTTAATTTTGTGAATTAAGTATTTTATAAAAAAACTAAAACATGTATTTTAAAATCTTTTTGCATGTAACAGCACCTCTATTTAGTAGCCTCATCCAAACATAAAAATTTAAAAAACATGGGTAAATAGATATAAAAAACCAAAAAACTCACTAAAGGTGACTATTTAAAAAAAAAAAAAGTGTAAATATTTTAAAAACCGTGTTATTTGTCATTAAGGTGATTTCAGTTTTTCTGATAGAGCAGGACCTGGACTTTCTCCTCCCTCATTTTGATCCGATATTTATTGGACACATTGTAGATATCAAGGGCGTAGTAGGAGGGAGCAAACAGACTCCCCTGTATTTTTTTCATATGAATATTAATTTGCTTTTATGCAGATTTTTGTTGTTTTATTTTTGGCCCCCTTTTTCCCCTCGAAACTTAAATGCGAAATTAATGATTTGTTTGAACGTTTGTCTCTCAACAACGCTTGAACGGATGAAGGAATTGTAATTAAATTTTGCATAGAGTTAGATTATGTTCTCGAATAAGGCATGGGACGGTTTTCAGACTTTTTTTCTGTATTAAATATACCATTAAAATGGTATTTAAAATATACAGGAAATTCAATCTGTCATTCATGCACACACAGGCGGAACCGCAGGCAAATTTTGAATCATAAAATGAAACAATATTTGCTAAATGTAAGTTAACGCCGTGCGATGCGGACGGGCTAGTCTGGATTTTGATGAAAGGTAAATTTCATACAAACGTTCATGAAGATATTAAACGATTTAATAACTGTCACGACACTACACTCCTTAAAGGTGCGTAATTTAAGTCTCAAACATGATGTACACAAAAAGATAAGCTTTAATCTGATCCGTCCAAAAACACGCCGTTACTTATAACTCTGTCGTGAACGTATTTTTTATTTGTCCTCAATAAAATTTAACATTTTCAACGAAAACGGCTTATTTGAGCCAATTTTTAAACGAATTTTCATGAAAAGTTGGATTTACGGCATTCAAAAAGCATTTCCTTACTTTAATTTGTCTAAAAATTCATATATTTTTGAAAATTAAAAAATAATAATTTTATCTTTATAATTTAGACTTAAAATCAATCGATTCCAAAGTCTTAGAAATATCTAAAATAGCTCTCTCGAACAGTTGTGTCGAATACTATAAATTCTATAGAAAACAGCTGGTTTAAAAAAATAGATGACAACAAAAGTGCGTGCCAAAAAAAATTTAAATTTTCGAAAATCGAGAAATTTCGCGATCCTAGGAAGCTACTCCGACAGTTTTTTACATGCACCCGAAAATATAGGTATTTTGGAGTTGGTCTACAAGGTCTACAGTTTTCTTGACTTTTATGTAGGAACTATTTAAGTTTTTGAGAACTAGACATTGCCCAGGTATGTTATCCACCTCATTTATTGACAGGTTATTAAAAGCGTATTCTCGAGGCAATAAAGGATAATAATGATGACATATTTCGAGTGCTAAATGATTTATGAAATAAAATTAAATAATTATCTTCCGACACAAACGCACAATATTCCAAATAAGTGAGAATGCTTGTAGGGTATCATATAATTGATAGAATATATAGGTATATACTCTTTTTTTTTTTTGTAAATACATACACATAATACAAAAGATGATTTGCAATTGAATTTTACATTTTGGCAGTTATCGACTGTCCTGGCTTGAGTGTGTTGTTGACTTAAGTGTTAGAGAGTAGAAACTATCATTATTATTAGTCTGTTATGTTGAAAGTACTGAAACAAACTTGGGTACTTTGCGATTAAAATGTGTCACAGACCTTATTTACCGGAGTACAAAAACTAGCTTAGGGCTAGCCCTAAGCTCATTTCATTACCAATTTGACAATTATCCTCACATGTTTATTACGAGTTCTGGTATGTTACAGTAGATACTAAGTCAACGTGAAAGATGCTACCTGATATTTTAACTTCTAAAAGAGACAGAAAAGTTGTTCAACGTTACTCTATGACAGGAAAATACGTATTACACTACGCTCATATGACTGTTGACCTGAAATTACTCCTAAAAGTTAGGTACCCTAATTCACTCGAAGGACTAAGGATGTAAGTACAATGGCATCTATGAAGAACATTCTAATTTCTAAAAAAAACCTATATTTAAGATTATTAATGGAAAGTCATGTTATAATCTACCTTTCTTCGTAAGTTGTTACGCATTTTTCTGTTAAGAGATATATGTTTTGGACAATTTTGAGGTTAAAATTAATTAGTATGGTTTTGATTTTTTTTTTGTGAGATATTACAGAACATTTTCTGTAATATCTTACAAAATAACAATGCACAAGACTATATCTCAGAAGTTACAAACAGCAGACCTCGCTCTCTAGTTTTACGCAGTCTTACATTAACATCGGCACATACATTCGTAAGAGGTTTTAATGGGAAGGCTAAAACATAAGACAATGGCAAATGGCACTAACACTTAAATACGAGTAAATACCCAATAGCAAAAGCTACCTAGCCATGATGCATAATTTACGTGGTCGGAAGGAATACAAGAGTGACTTAGTTTCGATGGATCATTTGTATATATATGAATTTCGCAATCATAAAATGCATAAAAAATAACACAGAGTAGTGTACAACTTAAAAGTTTCATTTAGGAATAGTATATAGAAAAACTTTGCAGAAACGAATCGCTAAATGTTGCGTAGGTGCCCTTACAACTAGTATTTTCCCGGTTTGTATTACTTCCAGGACTTCACAGTGTTACGACTACAGAGTAAATATTTCAATATTTTTTAGAAGATAGGACTGGTGCGAGACAATAGTCGATTACTTTCTGTTAAATACTTAATGAATAATAGTGCGAACGTGAACAAGGGAGTTTATCGATTCATATTTGCCATGAACATTAGTGATATAGGTCATATAGATTTCATACATCGTTTTCAATGAAACAGCAGATGAACGCTAAGAGTTGGAAGATTACGTACATCAATACGAAATACGCGCGAGTCCCTTCTGCAGTCCCCCGATAAGAATTGCCAATTTTAAAAACTAATCATATCACTTAATAGTTTACAAACGAAAAATGCACATAAAGCCAGTGAAATTGAATTCAAAAATACTTACAAGACCTAACTAATGGAGCAGTACGTACAGTATATAATGTAAAGCCGGGCGCGGCGAGCGCGGCGTCCTGGGGCACCGCCCGGGGCGCTGACGACTAGGTGCACGACGTGCTGGCGAATCTACGGGCGCTGGGCGCGCGGGCGCGCGGGCGGGCGTGCGGGCCCGCACGCCGGGCACGAGGGGGGCGCGGGCGGTCACCGCACCAGCCACAGGCCCAAGTTCAACACCTTGAGGTGCGGCAGCCGCACGATGTACTCCAGGCCGTGCGTCGTGATGCCCGTGCACCCGTACAGGTCGATGGCGCGTAGTTGCAGCAGCGCGTCGCCGAGGGCGCGCAGCCCGCGATCCGTCACGCGCGAGCACTGCCCGATGTTCAACGTCTCCAGTTGACGCAGTCGCGCCACGCGCTCCAGGCCTTCGTCGGTCACCCGGCACGCGCTCAGGGACAGCGACCGAAGGGCCCCCAGCCCGCCGCACAGCGCCTCATCTCCCACTTTATCGCAGAAAGATACGTCGAGCGCGCGCAGTCGGCCAGCTTCGGCTAGCTGTGCGACGCCCGCGTCCGAGACGCCGTCGCACGCGCGTAAATTCACGTCTTCCAATTGAGGAAGCCGCGCCAGGTGCCGCAGACCCGCATCGCTCACAGCCACGCAAAACGATAGGTTGACACTGCGTAGTCGGGGCAGGCCCGCCGCCGCGTGTCGGAGAGCTTCATCAGTCAGCCGCTGGCAGTCCTGCAGCCCTAGGTGCTCCAGTTCGGGCGTACCGCGTGCTTCGCCCGCGCCGCCGCATAGATGCGCCAGTCCTGCGTCCGTCACGTGCCAGCACGAGCGCAGGTCGAGCCGTCGCAACTTCCGCAGACCCCATGCGATAAGTAACAGCCCCGTATCTGTTATATTGCTGCAACCGCCCAGCTCGAGCTCTTCGAGGTTTTTGAGTGATTGGGCAATACGACCCAAAGACGAATCGGTCACCTGCTTACAGAGCGACAGGTCCAAGCGACGCAGGGCCGGGGACTCCGTGGCGAAGGCGCTGGCCAGTGCCGCGTCCGTGACGCTGTAGCAACCGCTCAGGCTAAGAGATTCGAGGCCGGGCAACGCCGCCACCGCGTCCCGCAGGCCTCGCCGCAGCGACAACACTTGCAGGCGTCGCACGCCGCGTCGCGCCAGGGAGGCGAACAACGCCGGCGCCGCACGTCGTAAGTGCAGGGCCGCCTCCACGCCGCGCCACACCGAACGGCGGTCGGCGGCGTCACGCCACGCGCGGCACACCTGAGCGGCACGGCCGCGGTCTCGTACGGGTAGCCGTTCGAAGATGAGCGCGAGCAGCTCCGGGTAGAGGCGCGACACGTGCGTGCCCGAGTCGGGCGGTGTCGGCGGCGTGTCGGGCACGGCCGGCGCGCTGAGCTCGGCGGGCGGCGGCGCGAGATGCGGCCGGTGCAGGCGGTAGGGTGCGGCGCGAGCCCGTCGACGAGCGCTCGGCAACTCCGTATAGCCGAGCAGCTCGTCGCGCCACGCGGCCGCTGCCTCTTCGGTCCAGGCGCTCATGGTGACGGCGAAAGTGTGGTGTGCATGTGCGAGTGCCGCATATCGTGTTCGCAGAAGCTCCGAACACGGACGACACGACCACTACCGCAGGCGGAATCTCGTGGACTGACCGCGGCGGGGAGTGCGCGCGGGGTCCGCGGCCCGGCGCCCCTCCCCGAGGCCGGCGATTGGTCGCCGCCGCGGCCACGTGACGCGCGCGTATCGATTCGGAGGCTCTGCGGCGGCATTTTTAAGTTGGCGACGGCGGGCGGCCTCCTCGTCCCGACGTCCCGCAAGACCACGAACGCGGATAGAATAATAATATACAGTACACACGCAAGGTAAAATAGCAAAATAATACGCGAACGATTCTTACAACCCGAGTCAAAATTTTAAGTTTTATAAGGGTCATCAATAATTACTCTAAATTATTTCATATTTCATTAAAAGAATTTTCATATTCTTTTTTATTTGATATTATACATTTATAACTATTTAAATCTCAAAACTTCCTAATAATATTTCAATAAAATTGTAAACAACAAAAGTCGAAGTCGGAACTTTATATGAAACCTTATCTTTGCTTATATTACTTTACTTATTCTACCTTACTTACTTCAGAAACCTTACATAGACTAGTATCATTGCATAGTGGTAGTCAAAAAGCATTAATTATTTGTTCGCATACCCGTAAATTAGAGATCCTACAAATACATAAAATGTGTTTTGGTTTTTCAACTGTTTTAGGGTTGGATAGATTTTAAAACTGTTAATTTTTACTACATCAGTTTCAAATTTCTTAACCTTAATTTTATTTCAAAAAATCCTGTCAAATGTCGTGTTGCTCATTTAACAGTAGATAACAACATAATTATGTTGTGTTTGGTACTGAAAGTAAAAATAACAATATCGATTCAACATCAGATTTAACATTATCCAAATTTACAGTATTATTTTGTACATGGTATTATTGACATCATGTGTAACTTAAAAGACATTAACTCGTATAATTAACTTGAAAGAGCTGATAAATACAGAATTGTCATAATGGCCTGGAAGCTGTGGTAACTTAAAAGTTGTGAGCATTCCAATTATTTGAAATTCAAATTCAAGAAACATGAGTCCTATATATAATTGGCATTTTTAGTTTTTTCTTACTCATGTACAGACGTTAATTTTTTTCTAATTTGAGTTAACGTTAAAGAGAAAGTTAAAAAAGAAAACGGTATATTCGTGTTCTACAATGACATATTGTTATTGGACATTGCGTGTAATATGTATGTAGAGTGATGTACAAAAAATATGACCACTATTTTAAAATCGTGATAACTGTGATTTATATTTTAAAATGATCTATCAGTTCTTACATGTGATATAATGAACCGACATATTGAAAAAATCTAATTTTTCTCTTTTATATATTAGTTTTACTTTATTTGTTTCGTTTTCATGGTGTTATATTATTATGTAAACTTTTAGTCATATATATTTAGCATCTGTATATATATATATATGTCTCGCGGTAAATGTACCGCTTACAATAAAAATGAAATAAAAAAATAATTGATTCTTTTGATAATTACATACAGAAATATTTATTTCAAATTTAAATAAAAAACATGAGTTATTTAGGGTATATATATTTTTTATTAGTGCTTGGCATGAGTTTCTTCGTAAATTTACGTTAATTTAATGTATTTACTAATAAGTACAAAAGTACACAACTTATAAGTGTACCACTAGATTCAAAAGTGAATTAAAATACTGAGATGTTTCTTCACGTCAAATAGTCAAAAGCTCAACATTAATGTAGAATTTCTAAAATGAAAATATTAAGAATTGTTCTATTATTTCAATTTTTAACGCTACTCTCAAATTTAGATTGCATCTCACACTTGTCTCTCATAATTGATAACCATATGGTGTAGGCATTAAACTAACGCAACACGATTCACCTGATCTATGTCGAAAGTGATAACAAGCCAAGTTTGCGAATATTTTGTCCGGCAGTGCACTTGTCGCGCCGCACACCACCGCTTTTATGCTAATTTTTTAAACGATTTAATGAGTGGCTACCGACGTAATTTGCCACATTAATAATATACTCTAATTTATGGCGAGGAGCATCAGGCACAGTCGATTCAAGCGTGCCAAACTAAGTTTTAAAAGGACATAAGTTTTTTTTTGTCCGTTTTTGACACTTGCATGAACATGCTGAAAATGAAATTCGTCGAAAGCAATAATCACTGAAAATAATAACGAGGAAGATTGAATTTTCGAAATTCGTGCGAGTAAAATAAAAGGTTACAACATTTACGTGTATTTTTTAATTTTTTAAGGAGCCTAAAATAATAGTGTCTTTTCTTAAATATTTTATTCAATTGAATATATATTGTGATTTCCTAACTATATGCATGTATGTAGGTACGTCTAGTTTTATCTAATTAACGCAATAAATTAAAAATGTTTAAACTCGCAAAGCAAAACCACATTAAGTAACTTGGGCTGTGATACATATAAAAAACCATAAATATATGCTTAAATGTAAAAACACAACATGCGAAGCGGAACGCGCGTCCGCCGGCCGCGCCAGCGCACACACGGACGCGCAGCGACGTGTATTTATATGAAAATTTACCTGTTTCGTCGCTGTGCGTGTCCGGCTGGTTCGCATTGTAAAAGCGAGGAGCCCGTATTATTTTTGTATTAAAGTTTTTTTTTTATTGAGCTCCGTGTTCCGTCTGTGGTTTCAACTTTGGATTCGTGGTAGACATATTGTGACGCAACGGTTTTTCGTTTATAATATCCATCTATAACTATCGTAAAATAACGGTTGACTATCTATCTAGTTAACGCTTTAGCTTTATAACTACTAAAAGATCTGATTGCACTAATTATCTATTTATTATTAATTAAGTATTTCAAAAATGTATCAATATGAAATGCCACATTATTTAAGTTATTAAAATCATTTTCCGGAATCCCACATAGTTACACAATTATTGATGATAAAGGAACGCTTTTTTAAAGCCGATTATGATAAATTGGTATTTATAGCTATAATAAAACTGTAATGGATTGAAATTTATACATTTTAACACATACTTTAAAGAACTAATTGAAATGAATCGATACAGGAACCAAATTAATAATTTATTTTGGATTTTTTGTCTATCTGTACCTTACCGCGCATCACTCTACAAGGTACTGGATAGAACTGAATGAAATTTGTTATGATTTTAACTGCTAGTATAAGTTAACATTATATTGTAAACTATTCCATAGTAATATAAAAGCTATCCCCTGGGATTGCTAACCGAGAGTAGTTGAATTATAGTAAAAATATTGTTATAAATAATACCTTTATATGGATTTAAAACAGACTGTAAAGTAGTTCAGTACACTGAAAGTATCAAACATACATTGAATATAGGTATGCATTATATATTTATTTAAAATAAATAATACATAAACGTAACAAAACATACTTATCTATAACTATCATATTTAATATACACATTGCAATAAAAACTAGGATTCGGTAGAAATTTTATTCTACTTTAAACATTTTCAATATTATAGTGTAATAATACTACATATGAATATAAATTGTACTACAATGTTTTACTGTAATAATACAATTAACAGAATTTATTTGTTCTTCGTTCCAATGAATTTGATAGTTTTATAGTTATAGGTGTGATTTCAGATGCCAACTATTATTTGTTTAAATCAATTTCGAATGTGCTAATAAATGTCCGTAAGTACCTACTCTAAATACAGAATCAATCCGTCAAAAATCGAAGTTATCGAAGAATGTCAAAACGCTTTCACGATAATAAATGTAAAATTTAAGAGAAATACGGTAAACGATTATATACCTAATTAATAGCTTTTATATTCGTAACCAGCTTTCGCTTGCGGCTTCGCCCTCTTGGATATAGAATTACTTCCTTCATTTTGTATATCGACCGATGACGTCGGCACTCATGACGATCCCAGTCTCGCATCGATTCCGGTCCCAGGCCGGGTCTCGATTTCCACCAGACACACGTAGTGCCGCTGAAATGTTGCGTGTGAATATATTTCGTTTGCGCTCTTGGTCCCGTACCCGCGTTCGCTAGCGATTTAAATCTCGTACCGGTGATGATTTCGATACTCCGTCGAGCATTGCCCCCTACCGATAGCTGATCGGTATAAAAAAATGAAGGGATTCCTCGCACAAACGGATATTGCATTATCCAATTTCAAGGGACCCTTACTCTAATTAAAGGGTAGTGTAGAAGGACTTAGAGAGTAAGGGTCGTAATTTAGGGTGATCGGCTCGTGCCGATCTGCCTAGCTAATACCTAATTCTTGCCGATAGAGCAATGTAATAATACTTCGGGCAGTTTGGGAGATCAGACAGCGTGCATAGAACGGTTGTGAGCATGTATATCTAGTGTGTGCTCGTCTCTTCCTCTTCACCCTTTCCGCTCACGGTTCAAACCCACTGAATATTTGCATATTTAAAAGTATTTATAATAACTGCAAATACTACTACAGCCAAATGCACACCATCTATCTCTTTTCAATCTTTATTGTTGCGACTGCAACATCCAATGCATCTTTTGGAGGTCCGATAGCGTTTTCAACGTCATAAAAAAATACGTCCAACTCTTTTGACGTTCGTGTTTGAACTGAGTTAGGGCCTGATCAGCAGAGTAGTGTACATACAATAAGTACAACGCACGAAACTCTGCCGCTCTGAATTGCCTGCGAGTAATGCAATGCGGAGGTTCAACGCTCCCCGATCTTCCTCCTCCCCGCGTTCATATTTTACACCATTGTGACACTTTCGTGACTAACTTTACAGTAGTAGAGTTTCGTGCGTTGTACTGTAATAAGCATTAAGCAGGAGCCACGTATCACTCGATATCGTATATTGTAAAAGGGGTCAACATTCAAGCGAGCAAAGTCGCGGAAAGAGCTAGTAAGATGTTAATCCGACTTAGTCTCATATTTATTTTAATATAGATTTTGAATTGATTAAGTGATTTTTATATGATGCAAATTCAAAGAGAGGAATATAATGAAAATAAAACAAATTGCATTCTATTATTTATTCTTCGAGGACGTTATTTTTAATTTGCAATCATCTTGATTATACTTATAGATGTAACAGGAAATTATTGTATTGCATAAATTATTGTATAATAAATATTTAAGTAATTGGTTTGATATGAAAAGATTTCAGAAATACATATAGTATCTCATTTTAGGTTGTGAGCACATAAATAGCATTACGACCCTTCAGTCAGGGTGAGAGAATGATGTTAAAATGACACGTTAGCCAATTTTTCATCAATGTTCCTGGAATAATTACGCCGGGTTGCATGAGTAACGGTTGGCTCTACACTCCCGTCAGTCCTAATCCAGACTAGAACCTGCACTCCCCCGTATAATTACGCTCCCTTCGGTGTATCGGGACTTGTCCCTTTCAGTCATTGCGACTGGCTGAAGGTTGAGCGATGATGATGATTCTTCTGGCATAATTACTCCTAGATCGATCTGGACACAATACCTGAATGTGAGCTGACCCGTACCGATGATGGTGTCTACGAACAAATTATGTATTTAATTGGCACGTGCCATTTATCTTTTATTTCTGTTTTAACTCTTTCACCTAGTCCGTAAAATATTTTATAATCGTGGTCACGATCACAATTTGTACGAAACGATTTATTATTGAAATATATTGTTTCGTATGAATTACAATTTATACAAAATTTCGTTTCCTTTTTTTATAAAAAATTTAAACGAAATAAGAAATGAGTTCAACCTAACACACGAAATAATACATATGTTAGGTTAAAGTTCTCCCATTACTGAGATATACCCAAAAGATTTAAAATACCTACCCTACCATTATGTTTTTATTTTAGAGAACAACCATATAACCGGCGATTTGATAACGTCCGGGACCAACACCTTAACGTGCTTTTAGGTGACACGAAGAGTGGTTTAATTCGACGCAAGTCAAAAACTCGCCTATCAATTCGCGTATATTTAACATTTACACTAGCGTATAGCCTATTCTTTTTAAGCCCTTATGCATTTACACCTCATTAGAACATTTTTTTCATGAAATCGAATAATCCATTAACATTATAAACAACGTACATTATTTTGATAGTCGTAAGAAATAGAATAATATCTTTATCGTACACACCAAACTAAACAAAAAAGAACACACATTTAGTGACAATCTGTCATTTTAGGAAATTAAATTTATTTTGTTTTTATTAATTTAAATCTTTTGGGTAGAAATTAAATAAAATTATAATGTTCATACTTTTTTCTGAGATAGCATTAGACAAAATTTGGTTTTCAATTCACAGAGATAATTTTGATTAGTCATAGTTCAAAATATTTCAAAGTAATTTATTAAAAAAAAAATAGTATTATTCTACAATGCAGTTAACATTTCGTTATAGAAATTTACCAGTATTGCTATCTAGTGTGTAAAAGTTTAACTATATTTTTCTGCTATTGACATCTGTCATTAAATAGCAAAACAAAGTTAAATTATAAAATGCAGTAACAAAACGAAAACATATTACTAATAGCGACATCTATTAGTAAATAGACGTCACTATAATTAATTTTACATTTGAACAAAGTCTGTAACTGTTGGCGCCAGTGAGAAGCAATTAGAATAACAGTATTTTAATTAGGTACTAATGTATAGTTATATTCTTTGTGTTATTGCTATACATTACATACTGCAGAAATTGCAAGGATAAACTTTACAAAATATATATTTATACAATGACTTTCCATGTATAAGTACGGTTTAAAAAATAAAGCGCGGGACATAATTTATGCCACTTTCAGGGTGATTATTTTAGAAAATATACACTTTTAAAAAAAGATTACTTACGTATTTTTAATACCCATTTAATGAAAACTTACAAACGCCTTGAGATCACAAAAGTTTAACTAAACTATCATACTTGTAGATATAATTTTCTTTATTTGGTGGATCTTTGATCACACGCTATAGACAAAACTACAGATCTTAGTATTTTTATTCAGTAATTTGTTAAATTAAATACACTATTGAGATATGTTCATTCAGCACAAAACGAACAATAAACCGGTTTCATACTTTTTTAAAATACGATCCTATTCGGGTCTAACACCGATTTGTAACAAAAATCCTATATTTCCTTTTTCTCATTATAGTCAAAATGGAGTTTCAGAATTATTCCATCAAATCAGTGCTATAATCAATGCTTAACTTTAATTTTAGCAATTCATTAATTTAATCATCAAAATAAATTTTCATAAGTCATGTAAATTGTTTGTATTGCTTGCATTACTTGCTGATGGTGAAGGCAATTTGAAAACTTTTCTAAATTATTTATATGCCATTAGTATTTCATTCAACTATCCATAAATAAAGAAAGAGTTCAATGTAATTAATACAAAAGTGTTCAATTTAATTAAAACAAAAATTTTAAAATAATTATATTCTACATAGATGGCAACAAACGCCATCTGTACGTGTATATGACAAACACTACCTATTTATTGCAAAGCCAGTTTATTGCAAGTTTTTGTATGATGTTCCACCTTATAAAAAGGCTATTGCATCAGTCTATATTAGCAATTAGTTTTTTGTATAATAAAATACACAAATAATTAAATCTCAATTTTAATGTAACTCTGTATCCTATTTCCATGTTCCATGCTTCTGTGGTGTTGTAAAGTTTTAATATCGTATAATAGCCAAAATTGAATGCAATAATAAGTTTTTGAATATCTGTAATTAGTTAAAGTATTTCCGGTGATAAACAACTACAATTTCCAAAAGTGGTGATCAATTTCCAGAAAGATTGCTTGAATAGATTACAAAAACTAGTAGATGGTTTCCTAACCCTTATTATAATACACTTTAACAAATTGAAAGAAAGTTTTACAAATGTTCTACTAAACGTTTGTGTGTCTTCACTACAAACAGAAAGGGAGGTAAGCGTTTTAGAAATATTTAATCAAGAATTCTCTATTTGTATATTTGTTACTATAACCACTGACTATGTAGGTTATTTTTTAAACAATAAAGTATTGGTTCTAATTGCTTTTTTTTTACCTATCACCATGATATATATGTATTTAAATTTACTGCCAAAATTTTATCGATATCTATATGAAAATATTGATTAGAGCTGTCTCTAATGTCAAAATGACTAACATTTCGACGTTGGTGACACTTATTTGTAGTATATGGTTGGTAATAAATTGTAACTTTCAATGATTATTTCTTTATGAAGTTGTTCTAATTTATGCTTAGTGGTTGTCATACAATAAATAAATATTAAAAGTTTGTAAGTAATATGTGTGTAGTTACTCTTCTTATTACACTGTATTAGTGAATAATAACCATTCTGTGATGACACACATTTTACAAGCACATTGAAGAAGTGCAATGTAATTAACTTATAATCAATTCATGTGTACAGATATGAACCGTTTTTTCCGTAAACAGAATCAGGCTTTTATTACTTGTTGTGTATCCAAAAATATCTTCCCACTATTAAATAAAACGTAATAATATTCGAATGCCAACACCGATAATTTTCCATAATATTCAAATAGAGGATCTGTTCAAATATGCAAAATACGAATAGAGGTTTATAATATACCAATCACCATTCCATCATATAATACCTTCTTCCATAGAGAACGGTATTCCTTTTCTGATAAAAATGAACTAGTGCATTTTAGATTAATGCACGAAAACGCATAGCAGCCTAAATTGAAGCCATTAACGACAGAAACTAGAGCTATTTGGTTTCCGTCGTGTTCTGATTTATTTACCAAATTGTATGTAGGTACTTACAATTGATATTTTAAATATTTTTGTCTATATTTTCAATATATTTTCTGAGTGCAAATCTAATACTGGCTTTAACTGAAATGCCCCTGAAGTGATCTTAAATATTTCAATTTCAAGTTACGCTTAAGAAATATTCTCAAAATAATTTTCGACGAAAATATGTAATACATACAATTTTAAATAATAAAGAGGGAGAATTTATGCTACTTTCGGAGCAATTATTTCCGAAAATATTCACTTAATCAAAAAAATTGCTTAAAAACCTGTTTTTAAAAGAATTGTTGAAATATGTGCCACATGTTGATGGTTGCTGAAAAATTTTTTTTCAGCTTTTGTTACATGTATGGAGTACCTAGTGCTAGTACCCACATAGAAATATATTTTTTTGTTACATGACTAACAAACTAAGTAGAGGCTTATACAAGACACTTGTACTCCAAATTTCATCAATGTACATCTTATAGTTTTTGAGTAAAATGCCTGTGACATACGGATGAACATATGTACATGATGAAACTATTAAGGGTTCCGTTTTTGCTATTTTGACTTGGAACCCCAAAAATGACAGATTTCCAAATATATCTTGTGGTATTTTGCATAGAAAAAAGCATATTCTTCTAATAATATTGTATTAAAACTTAATGTAAAAGTTTTTATTAAATGTATTTGGTACAATCTCACCTACCATATTTTTGATATAATAATAAAAAAATTTAATACATGTTCCTGATTTAAAGGACATTAGTCAGTTAGTATGAAATGCTAACTATAAGAACTGGAGCCTGGTCTATGCGACATACATATCATGCGGGCTGTATGTACTGAAACTGTCAAATTTACTCTTGGATTATGTAACTTTATAGATTACGGTTTTATGTTTATTAAAAAATGTGTAATGATATTTTCCAACTAGAAAATAAGATGGATTCCAAAAATATTTTATTTAAAAAAGGCTATTGATTTATCAGAGGCTACTGATCATTTATCTAAAGGAAAACTTTAAATTAAACGATTTTGTGGATTTTTGATACTATTTAATCGTGGTTTGAGAAAAGATCTCAACAAACTATTTTAGATCCAGTCTATACTAAGTCTATAGTCATATTCATAGATGTTAGTATGTACTCAGTTATAAACTAAAAAAAAATTTGCTTGTGGGTACCAGTAGTGATAAATGCCATAACGCTAAGAAGTTTGTCTAGATAATAGTTGCAAGCTTATGAATAATCTATTTCAATATACCATCATGTGAGGCATGTTCACCTGTGATGTATTCCATATCAATTTCAACCAAGTTTTAGATTTTGTACCTGATGGGCCCATGAAAAAATCTTATTGTTATTACAATTATAACCATCTATCTATTAGAGGTTTCTAGTTAATAAATGAATTGGTGTATTGCGTGAAATTCAAAATCTAATTTACAAGCTCAAAGGTGAAAAAAGTAATTATACTTTTAGAAAAACTTATTGGAAGAGCGTGCCCATACATGCAAATAATGCTAATAATGTTTAATAAAATGTCTAAAAATCACATTCCAGAGGGACAGGGATAAGTTTTCTTATTAAATCTATCAAAAAAATCACATTATTTAGGGAGTTGCAATTTGTGTCGTACTAAAACCATAGATACTAAAAATAATAACATTCATGATTTTTAATATTCTCCTAAGCCACTTTATATTATCAGTAGAGGCTTCCTGTTCTACAGACAATGAAAAAAAAATTCAGTATATGCATTTGTCAATGAATTGCTGTCATATTTATGCATACAGTGCAAGTATGCATAAGTGTTATAATTACTAATATTTGTCAACTTTATATTTATATTTTGATAAACAATTGATAACAAATTATTGAAAAAATTAACTAATGCTTTAAATAATAATCTTGAATGTTGATTTTGTATTTTTAAAAACACTATACAAAATAGAAAAAAAATTAAACATTTGCATATGGTTGTTTTTGTATTTTTAGTGCGATTAAAAGAGTGTAATAAAAATCAGAATTTGTTAGCTTAATAGACAATAAGATTGTTAGAAAAAAATCGGTTATTATGTTGAGGATTGTCAATTATGATTTTTCAAGAAAAAATGATTCCTTAATAAATTACATAAATGGTGGATATACATAATGGATTTTATATGCATCTTTTCGCACATCTTCATATTCTCATCCTCTTATAAAACAATTTTGTCAAAGAAACCATGGTCATTTAAATAGCTATTTCTGAGAAAAATAGCCTAGCACATCCACTTAAGTCATCGATCGCGGTACCTCACCGAGGAGGGGGAGTAAATAGCCAACCACATACGCGCTGTGCTACCGGGCAGTGATCCTTTCGACCAGCCGCAATCAATCGCGGACTTGCATTGATAAGAGTTCGTCGCGTCTCGCTGCGACCTGATTCCGCCTGCGCCTGAAGTCTAGTCGAACATTTATTAGGGTTATGTCTATATTATATTATTTATAAGTATATTTTCAATTATATAGTTTTGTTATAGTTACTTTGGCAAAGTTGCTCTAAAAAAGGAGGAGATTATGAATATCTGCGAATATAACGTCATAACAAATGTAAGAAGTGCTCTAGGGCCCAAAAAAATTTTTTTAAATGTAAATAGAGGTTTAAAAAAAATAGTTAACAGCCTTATTTGAGAATTTATTCATTTAATGAATTTTAATATATTAATTTAATTTTTTCCCCAACAAAAATCATTGATTATTAAGATGACACCACGATTTATTCAAATTTTAAAATTGATATTCAAATTTATTATATTTCACTTTTGCAAAAAGGTTTCACATATACCTACTGGTGATTCTTGTATACTCCTGATGTGAGCATGTCGGTGACTAATGAGATTTAAATCATAGGAAAATTGTCCAATATGCATAAATAGGTTTTCATGTATTATACTGAATTGACATAATCGATGACGTGAATTCATAACATTTTACTCATCTCAAAATAGCCTAACATGTTTGTAGAAGTTTTCACTTCAAAATTTTATTTGCATTACTTTCTCTAGAGGTAGTGCAGTCATACTGGAACGGAAGTCTATTTTCACCATTAAATTTATATTATAAGAAAAAAAAGAAATAGAGTTCCGAAAGTGCATTTTTATCGTAAATGATTTTTTTACATATCTCTTTTAAAGCTTATAGTTTTTGAGTTTGTTTCAAAAAAAAAAAATGAATCAATCTTTTTTTGTTTTGTTTTCTATTAATAACACTTTAAATTTTTGTCAACACATATAATCATGATAATGACTTTTGAAAATATCATACCGAATCGTATGAGCCATTACATATGATTTTAAAGAATTAGAACTATTTTTCAAGTATTTAATTATTTTATTTTTGATTTCTAACCAGTTTTTTTAAGCATTGTAATACTAAACATACTAAAAACAAGTGTTCTAGAAAAAATGATCGAATATATGTTTACCTCTTCGCAATTAAGTTTCATATTAATATTAACACATTTTTTGTTTTGAAGAGACCACACACATAATCTAATTTTACAAGCTACTTTATATCTATTTAACTTATGGGGCATTATTATGTAGCATAATTTTTCTTCTAATTTAGTGTAATGTATATTATCTATTATTATAAATATTATTGACATTTTGAAACAGTAGCTAGGAAAGTAGGGGCCAGGTATACATCTCGTAAATATGTATTGTGACTGGCTTTTTCCCTGGACTCCTTCCTCGTCAGAAAATTGATAGAGAATCGTAATTTTTGATTTTCATTAAAACTTCAATCTAAAAGCTAATCTTGATCCCATTACTGATTCCGATTTTTTTCATTTTCCAGATTTCGATAATTCTCCATTTCTTCCTAGTTTTTCTCCTCACTTTTGCTTTCTTATTCGCCTTTTCACTCCATATTTCTTCTCTTTTCCCTGTTCTTCCTAATGTTCATTTCTCTCCTACAACTCGTACATAAATTGTCCATAGGCGTGTTAATGGGCAATGGTGATCTTTCTAATGGCTCACTCGCTTGTTTGCCCCTCGAATTTGTTACAACTGCTATATATATTTATACATAATTTTTACGTACAGTACAACGCATGAAACTGTGCCGCTGTGAAATTAGGAACGCGTCACAATGTTATAAAGTTGGCACGCGGGGGAGAACGATGAAGGATCGGGAAGTATTGAACCTGCACTCTACATCATTCGTAGGCAATTCAGAGCGGCAAACTTTCGTGCGTTGTACTGTATTAATGAGTTTTTTAGGTGTCAAATTTCATTAAAATCGTTTAAGCCTTTGTTGAATTGTAGGAATACATATAGTTAGACGTAAGCTTATATTTATGTAACAACAAGTTCTGTTAGTATATTAACATACATTTTATTAATATTTATTCAACCAGTGTTAAATTCTAAGAAAGCAAGAGATAGGCAAATAAAAAGTAAACTGCCCTTTTTCAGAATTTAAGCTATACCCATACTAAATTTCACTCAAATCCGTTCAGTGGCATAGAAACAGTTACTTCTGCACTTATTGTATTAGTATACATTTTTAAAATTCTATGTTTATACCCTATTGTATTTCCTTTGCAGGTGTGCAAAATGCTACCCCTCAATTTAGATGGAACAAGTTTGGGCAGACGGCACCAACAGTTGAATGAGAAAGTAAAAGAAATTGCATCAACAACCTTTAATTTTGATGAAATAAAAAAACTGCCTGAGGAAACTGATGTTGATAGACTATTCAAAATAGATCTAGCATCGAAAATTAAGGATATTAATTTCATAATAGAAACTCTTAAATGCGGCGATGAATTTTATGTTTCCAGAGCTCTAAAGTGTAAATGGCTTTATGATGAAAAACATGCTGATGTAATTAGTTGTGATTTCTTGCACAACAACGTGTTTCCGTTTATGTCGCAAGCAATGGTAAAGAAAACCCTGACTGCGATTTCAATTCATGTAAAAAATGATGCTAGAATCTTTGATTTTTACATGTACTGCATCAATAACAAGCAAAGCGAGTTAGCGAATAAATTTTTGTCTCGGACTACCATAGATACTAAATTGATGGCAATTAATAAAGACTATGGAAAACTTAGCATAGAATTTAAAGTCAACACTAGGATTATCGGAAATTCATTTGTTTTGGCTGAAGCTTATTTAACATATGTGTCTTCTAGTACAGATAGTTTGTATTATCTGCGATATTTGTATGCCATATCAAATGATCAATATTTGTCCCTTTTAGAAAAACATGTATCATATTATGAAAGGAGCTGGAAAAGCTGGAAATTTGGACTTCGTCTGTCTAAAGATATTATATTAAAACATAAGAATAGAATATTGAGAAACCCACTGCCTTATGTGAAAATGCTCAATTTAAAAGCAATGCTAAAATATTTGAAAGTTGACGATATCAAAGCAATAATTCCTTCACTTCTACCTGCAAAAATTGATGAGTTTTGGAATGTAAAATTTTATGATGATGTTAAAGAATTTTTAAATGCATTACCAATTGAAGAAAGATTCTGTTATTTTAAAAATATTTATCAAAGCCAATATCCACTTTCGGAGTTTGAAATGCGTATTGAATTTTATTTGCACAAAATGTATACATTAATGACCGAGGATCAAAAAGAGGCATGGGCGTTAAAACAACTTGAAAGTAATAATGGAATATTAGGAAATAATCATGATTACAAATGGTATCAATTTGTTAACTTTGCAAAGAGTTTTGTGGAGATAAAAAAATGGATTTATAAAACGAAATCCATTGCAGAAAGACTAAGTATGTTAAAAGTTATTATCAAATGTGCGAAAACTCCAAAAGATATATTAACTTTATTGACATATTTATATGAGAGGCACAAAAATGAACAAAGCAATCATGATTTTATAGTTGAAATTATCGAAATTCATAATGTTCTCGAGTTTGATGATGCATGTTGGAATATGTTCAATAAACTTTTATATCGCATTGATGTATACAATCTTAAAAGACCCTATGGTATAAACAAACCAAGACTTGTAGCATTATTCTATCATATTCTTCATGACAGACCATTACCAGTTGATTTGCTTGAAGAATATATTTTTGGTCATATTAATCTAATCGACGATAAAAGAAGTTTTTGTGAGGTCTTACAAAGGGTGCCCAAAACAAAGCATGGTATGATTTTTGAAAGTCTATTGCAAATGCTCACTGACCGCCTAGCAAAATACGATGTGGAAGGTTTTGATGTCGATAAAATAGAACATATCATAAAATCGTTTCAATCCCTGAATAGAATATTTGACAAAGTCGGCTATCCAGATATTTTGATTGAATTTGTCAAAAGAAATAAAGAAT
Source organism: Eumeta japonica (assembly GCA_005406025.1). Classification (NCBI taxonomy): domain Eukaryota; kingdom Metazoa; phylum Arthropoda; class Insecta; order Lepidoptera; family Psychidae; genus Eumeta; species Eumeta japonica. Next base: position 14,472 of record BGZK01002524.1, on the reverse strand, counting down.
TTCAATTTCCTATTTCCACAATGACTTCAAAGGATAAAGTGCTGACAGAAAAACAACTTCTGCCATTACTCAATAAAGATGTCTCTGTATTTAATGGAAAAATTTCAGATGCAATTGAACAGCCTGTTATATTCTACTATGTGCACATCAAAAGACTTCTTCGAAAATTAAAGATTTACTTTTTTAATGATGTAGCAAAATTGTGGCTAAAGAAGTCTATGGAGTGTTTAAACAGCACTCCCAAAATGGCTGTGTTTTCAATTTTTCATTTGGGCGACCACACACAAAAAAAAGAATTAATGCTGAAATATGTTCCCGAAAATCCAAAAATTGAATTTAGTAAAATCGGTGAGTCACATCTGGAAATTCAAGAAGCGATATGCAGATTTTCAATGTACTCTAGACCGCCGTTGCCATTGAATTTCATTCACATGTATTTGAAAGGCGATTATGTTCATTACTGCCTTCCAATGTTTAACTTTTATGCAATGCATCTTTCCCGCTCTGATTGTAAGAAATTCGTTGTGTCACTATTGGATGCACCAATCTCAATACAGAAACACGGCGTCAGATTAGTATTTAGAAGCTTCTTGTTTGATAAGCTGAGACAGCTCATAGAGGGAGTGTGGAGAAAAAGCAGAAATGTATCTTTAAGATGTATATTGTTTTTAGCTGTATATCATGACACATGTAATGAAAATGATGAATTAAGACAAAAAGAGAAATATGAGTTTTTGAAAGCAATGGTAGAGAATTTAAATAAGGATGATGATGAGAGTATCTTTGAGGAAATTTGTTCTGATAATAAATTTCCCACCAGTCTATGTGGCGAATTTATTGAATGTCTCTTTGTAATGTTTAAAAAAATGCCTGATAATATACATAGCATGGCATTGTACAAAAAAAGGAATTTAGAATTCATTGCAGATAAGATAGACTACATGAGGGAAGTATTTATTGAAGATTTGATGGAGATATTTGTAAATGATATACATACAGCTATAGAAACCGGTAACTTTGAGCAAATTGGTCATTTTAATGAGAAACAGAAATTAATCACCAAATATCTTATTGCTAACAAAAGCGAAGACACTATGGTAAAGAAAATAGCAGTCCTTGAAAAAATAATAAATCGCTGTGTTGCTATGTGGGATCAAGTAAAAAATGATATTTATGTAACGCGCAAATTCTTCTCTGAATTTTTGGATACTTTCTCGTTTTATATAAGTATATGTAGAGATAATTATGGCACACCCGTACCCTTTTTAGAGTTGTTACAGAAACAAATCCGTACTAATCTGCCAATTCAGAGTACATATTTCATTGTATGGAAATTAAAATTGATAATTCTTACCTTAACCGTCATTTACGCTCTTAAGGAACAAAATTTAACAAACGAAGCTTCAAAACTTAATGCATTAGTTGATAATTTTGGTAAAGGACTGAGTGTGCTATTGGATCAATTTATCGAGGAAAAATTATATTTTCCCTCTATGCTGCCTGAAATCATGAACTTAATAGAGGAATACATAAGCGAAATGTCAATGAACATAAGTAGAACAGACTGGCAGCTTGTTAAAACTCTGGTGGCTTCAACGTTTCTAAACGTCAGTAGCGTTCCTTCATGTCTCATCGTTATAAATATGTTACCTCTAGACAGTGCCGACGAATACGAAAAAGAATATCGCGATGTTCACGATAAATTAAGAATGTCGAATGATTCTGAAGTTATGTGTATGTATTACAAAAAGTTCTGTGGCGATTTGAAAAGAAGGAAATATCTTTGATAATTCTGTGCTAAGTATTATATTTAATGAATATCTACTATTTAGTATATTTTAAAATGACTGCTGTTTATAGATAATTTGGTTTGATAGGTATTCATTTAGAAATAGATATTTTGAACAAAAAATGCATTGTAAGTAATGTGCTTGTAAGCTAATTATCTATAATCAATAAAAGATTGCTTTAAATAATTAGAATTTTGAGGATGGATGGAATTTCAAATTTTTCATAGGATTTTTAAAATTTTTTATAGGATAAATATTTTAGTAGCGTTAGCTTATTTTTTGAGTACTTTAAATGCTTTATTTAAATACATTGTAGATAGTTTTCTATATATATCGGACTTAAATTTAATATATCTATATTTTAAAGTGTACTCGAATTGAATTCAAATATTAAATACTTAATATTTGAAATACAACATTTTCTATTGTGTGAAGTGTTAATTCGCGGAAGTCCATAATTAGACGTTTAACCTGCAACATGTATTAACATGCAGCATGCAATCCACCGCTGACCCGCACATACTGAAAGTTCTGCACTCTTGGCTGTTCATAAATGTTTCAATTTCGAATACTATATTTTTTAAAACATAAACTCATTTATTGGTTAAAATGAATATATTGTTACATGCTGGAAAGAAAGCAACAGTATTCTGTATGGGTGTTTTAAGGCGACAGCAAACACAACACAATTGAGGCAGGCGAGAAGTGTAGGCAAAAAATTTATTTTGTTTTTTTTTCTCCAAAATGAGTCCTATCTGCACGATCGGAATTGAAAAATAAAAGGCAATTAACTGGTGGCTAACTGCTTGGAATACCATCATTTGTTTGCCCAGTGTCTTAGAAAAAGTTAGGGAAAAACGACCAAATAGTTGCATTTTATTGCATGATAATGCTTCACCGCACATCGTGAATAAAACGACGTCATTTTTTACTTCTGAAAAAGTAAAGCTCATGACCCATCCCACATTCAGTCCAGACCTAGCACCATACGATTTCTTTATTTTCCTAAAATCAAAGATTTGATGAGAGGTTTGATGTTTACAGTGCAAGAAAAGGCTGTGATAGCTTATAACCAGCACGTGCAAAACATGCCTTCAGACCAACGGTTCTTATATTTTTAAAAATGGTTTGAATGAATAAAAAAGTATGTAAAATGTAATGGAGAATACTTTGTTAAAGCAATAAATATTTTATTTTGTATGTAAATTGTTTTATTTATTTGTTCCGTAAAACATTCATTGTACGCCACATATCTGTTCTTCCACTTTGAATCCCTATCCAAAGAGTTGAATATTGATTCGAGAAGATTGATATCAAACACCTAAACAAATGTTAATTGTTTATTTATCTTAGTCCGCTAAACAGTTATATTGCTATTTCTTTGTAGGTACGTTTCATGTCAACTAAGCACATTCTCAGAAAAATGCTTGTTTTAACACTCCTGGTGGATGGAATTTTATCTGCATTTTCTTGAGGATGTGCCTAGTCGACATAAAATGTATGTAGAAATAACTATTTAGCAGATTAAGATAAATAAACAATTAACACTTGCTTAGGTGTTCGACATCTGCCAATCCTCTTGAATGAATATTCAATTCATTAGATAGAAATTCATAGTAGAAAAACAGATTGAAGGGTCAATAATGGATTGCATGTTGTATGTTAACACATGTTGCAGGTAGGTAGGTATACACATATTTTTTTTACAAATTTGGCTTTACCTCTCTTTTGAAAGATAGGTTTATCTCAAGAAGAAACAGGGGTAGCTTTTGTCTAATTTTTTCATACTTAACCAAAATGAATACAGAAATTTTACTGAATTGAAGAAAAGAACCCAGTAGGACGTCAAGCTGGTTATGACCAAGGCTATTAGTCGTCTACATATTCTGAAATTGTATAATATTTTCTACCGAGTATTTGAATATATTAAAGGCAGAAAAAATATTAGAGATTTATATAGAGATTTTGTAAACAACCAAGAACAAATTAATAATCTCGTTGGTAAATACAGTAATACCATGAGATATTTGACACAAAATTTAATTCTTAAAAAAAGACAGTGCAATTTATATCTAGAATACAGTTTATCTACAGAAGAGTATAAACAAAAAATTTAAACAATTTATAATATTAAAAAAAAAAAGAGCTGTACCGCCTAGGTAAACAGAGATAAAATATTAATGATAAATACCTATGCATTATTTATACGACTTACAAGCAGTGGGGCAAAGCCCTAGAGGAACTACTTCTGCTTTTTACTACAAGTCTAAAATAAATAGTATTAATTTAACATTAGTTGAATTAACAAAAAAGAAAGAAGTAAAAAAATAAACTCTTCCTATGATAATGTTCACTGTTATTTATTTCTGGGATGAAACAATGCAAAAGAGGTGCTACTGAACTTGGATTTTATATGTTAAATTATTTGAATTCAATTAATGAAAAAAACCAACCAACCCATAAACGTTACATTCTAGTCAGATAATTGTGGCGGGCAGCACAAAAATAAATATATCAGTATGCAGTATCCCTATTAAAAACAAATTAGTAAGCCCTTAATTTTTATATATAAGGGGACAATGTACATAGCTTAATTGAAAAAGAAATAACAAAGAATTTAAAATCCATGCACCAACCTAGTACATAACATTAATTCCAACAACAAGAAAATCTGGCAAACCATTTAAAATCAACATATTGACATTTGATTTTTTCACCAACATAAAAGATTTGCAAACAAAATGGGGATATAATTTCACAGAAGATGAAGAGAAAGAACAGGTTATTTGAAATATATAATCAAGGTCTTGAAATTTAATAAAACAAAACTTGTTTTTACATAAAAACCTTCGTACAAACAAGAACAATTTAAATCTGTTAATGTTAGAAACTTAACAACAAAATGGAAGAAAATGCCAGAAATTAATGAAATTTCACTTAAAAAAGCTTATGACCAAAAATTAAAAATTTCAAAAAACAAAAATATCTCAAAGAGCTTGTAAAAAGAAACCTGATTCCATATTATTATGCTATTTATTATATAGATATAATTAAGTAATTATTTTAAAAACTGTCAATTTTCACCAAATAAGTGTTTTCGAACAATTGCGATGATTATATAATTAAAAAAATAAAGGGCATTTTCTCATCTAATTTGAAAGTAATTGAAGTACATGAGTTTATGAAAATCAAAAATATTCGCCAGGAAAAGTCATTTTTATGCTTTATTGTATAATTTTATTTCAGTATTTAAGAAGAAATCATTTAAAAGATTTAACAAAGTTATGTAAAAGCAATAATTTTTTATCAAATTTCATTTTTGTCTAAAATAAGTTTCCGTAAGTTCGATGCTTTTTTTTATGTAGATATTCAAAACTATGTCTATATTTTGTGAATATTATAGGTACAGTTGTTTCATGCATAGACTGTATGCAAGTATATCATTACCATAAATCACATATTATAAGTATGTTCCATAAGAAGTTTATATGTAATATAATTATGACGCTGTTATTCCAAATATATTAGTAACATAAAAATGAAAAAAAAAATACTGGGTAAATTTCATATATTATTCACTTAACATTGTATTATGTTGGTACCGAACTGGATTGAACACAAAAGATCTAGAAATATACGCTCATTAATTTTTAAATCTATATTATTCATAAGAAATTAAAGAGTATTATAAATACATAAATAAATTAATGATTGAAAAAAATATTGGGTAATTTCGTTTATTATTCACTTATTACTTATTGTGTCCACATAAACACTAAGAAATTGACAACAATATACATATTTATTTGTTTTTAAATCAATATTCCTCATAATAAGTAAAAACTAAAGAGAGGCAATTGAAATTAATTAGAACTTAGAAAAATATTTGTATTTAGTGATAAAATGACCTCATTTTTTGTAGGTATTTTAAAACCGGAAAAACAAATAAATATTGAAAATTTTCATTGTTACATATCATTACAAGTACTGAGAGGAGCCAACACAAAAAAAAATACACTTCACTAGCACTACCAGTTCACATTAATTCGCAGTTTATACCCAAGCGACGCGACTCCAGAATGATTTTTGTTGTTTACCACAAATTAGGATTTTCGAATTCGGTCATTTTATTATTGAGGGTGCGATTTTGAATAATAGTTCACAAAAAAATGTTCAGTTTAAACATTGTTGTTCATGTATTACGAGACGAATTTCTGCTTCTATAACCAAGCAAATAGCACAAGTAAACAATAGTCACAACAACACAGATAAATAACAAAACAGTAAGAACGAAACAAATATAAACTGACCAACCACAGAACAATGACACTGACATCAGTTGGCGCATAGATTGCCACATTAAAAATTCACAATCGTGAATAGTATTTAAGTCTTCTAACTACGTTTTTGTATTATTATAAATTTATTTTTGGTTGAAATTGAAGTTAAACAATATATTTTAGTAATTCCAATTTTAAAAAAAAATGGTATAAAATTAAATTAAACCTAGTTTTATGCTTTATTCACTTTATGAAACTGGTAATACAAGTAATTGTAGTCTAACTAAATGCTGTTAGATGTCACTATAAATTTAATAAATTTTACATGGACTAAATTGTAAATTGCATCAGTGACAAAAAATTAAATTACAAAGATATAGGAGTTATACGACCCTGAATCTAACTTTTAAGGTTGTTAATAGCAAATTTATAGGCAAAATTGTAATTACTTAACCAACACTAATACTATCTGTCCTTTTATAAAAACCACAATATTGTCTATTGCTAACGTCAGTTCATTCTGACATTAAGTATTGCCGCGAAATATTAAAGTTTGTTTACAGATTTTCAAGTGTTGATGACTGAATTAGTACGTATTTACAAGTGGTAAATACTTTAAATCACTTTTTAATTAATTTAATCAGCTCTTTAAATATATGCTATAACAAAGCAATGCTTATCATACGATCTCTGTGTAACAACTATAATAAAATACTTTAAAAGAGGTTTTGTTCCTTTTTTAGGAATGAAGGAGCGTTTGTTTACTAGCATCCGGCAGAGTATGCGAGCTAATCCAGAACAATTTTCAGCTTTCATTGGTTTTACGGAAAGATATTTATACATAGAAACAATTTTGAAGTAGTAGCGACGAAATATATGAGACGAAAGTTATAGATACGGTGACCTCTGTAGGCCACAAGGGATCTCAAGATCGATTAGGAGCAGATAAATCGTGGCGGTGTGAGAAATCAGAAGCAAATGAAAAAAGTAAGTTTAAACATTGAATCCCTGCTTACGCACCGACCCACATTTACGTTGTAATAACTTTTGGCTCTGATTTTAATTATATGTTTACCTACTGAAAAATAAAAACAAAAAAAAAAAACATTATTAATAAGGCGGGACACAAGTGGTACCTGTGTTGGATCTGGCAGCATAGAAATTCTAATTGCTTTAGAAGAAAGAGTAGTTTCTGTTTATGGAGCTTCTGCTGTAGCAGGCATACAGGAGTATGTATTTAATGCCAATTATTATATAATTTTGTATTTAGTCCTTCTATACATCCAACGGCTTTTATGTTTGCATTGTATTATCAGAGCCAATACATTAAATATTAGTATTTTTTGAATTATAATTAAATTGTTATATTCATAAATCTTGTTAGATTTTCAGAATTGTAATAAATCTCTATACTACCATATTACTATGTAGATAAAAATAAAAGTTTAATATTTATTGTTGCAAATCAATTTAAAAAATACATAATCGTTATGCATTTTATGCAAATTGCAATAACAGGGTAATTATGTTATAGCTGCAAAAATTAATTAAATTGCAATTGCTTGCTTGTCCTTTTTCATAATGAAAAAAATATTTCATGATTTGTGAAACTTTGTGCATATTTTTTTTCCTAGGGAGCATCACAACCAAGGAACCCATAGTTCAAGGTGATGAAGGGAGTGATGTACTATTTGTGTTGGCGGTTCTCCATCCAAACAGTAAGTTTTGGCACAAATGTTTTCAAGGTCTAGGATGACAAAGAAATAAGTAATGGTTTTAGTGGTTATGAAAGTAAATATATGTACTTTTTTTTTGTATTAAACACAGACATTAATTTATATATTTCTTTGACAGTAATAAATAGGATTATCGGTGTTACATTATTCTTGCACAGTAGGTAGATATATGAGGGCTGCTATTTATGTATCCGGAATTGGCCATATAAAGAACAATATTTAAAAATTAATTACAACATTTAAAAATGGAATTTTTAGGCTGTAGAATGCACGATGCATTTAAAATGCACATTTTGGACATACCTCAATCAGAATGGAAAAAGTGCTATAAAAATTGGTTTCAGCATATGGAAAAAGTGCTATAAAAATTGGTTTCAGCATATGCAAAAGTGCATCGATTATCATAGTGAATATTTTGAAAAGCAATAAAACCATATCAAATGACGGATGTTTCTTTTTGATATTCTGGACACATAAATAGCAGCTCTCATATAGAATTTGAAGTCATGGAAAATTTCATAAATAATAGCATAGAAATATAAAGCAGTTTCCTAAGAATTTAGGTTTCTTCAACTACATCTTGGTTTTCTAATCTCATTTACTTTTCTATGTCATGTTCAATCTGGGAGTGTATTGTTCTTGGTTTGTGGCATAGGGCAGAATCTAAGAAGATAGAAGTAGGAAAAAAGTTTGAAAATTTCTTTTGCATCTGAGCCACACTTCTCTTCATTCTGCACAGCCCACAGCAGTCTCAGTAAGTATATTTTCTGATGTAATTATGAAACACCAAGTTTAATGTAATACCTGTAACACATCACTAAAGCAAACAACATTATTTTTCTTTGTTTTTTACAAATAGTTGGCATTCACCTAGTTAACATCTATAAATGCTCATAGAGCATTATCGCTTGTCGAAAAGTGCTACTTGGCTATGTTGTTATATGAAGGTTTGAATGACATAATGTTTTATTTGTTCAAATAGAAAACTAATGATATTTGTCTAGCAATTGAAAGTTCATTATGCTAAGTTACAACACATTTCATTAGCTAATGTCAGTCCCATACTATTTTATTCGCATTTATGATAGTAGAAAGGCACTTGTCAAGATTGCTGTAATAGTGCTTTATGATTTTTTATATTTCGATTGTATACAATGCTTTATTTATTACTATTGTATAAGTTATTATATCAGTCTTCTATATTATTTTGGTGAAAACAATTACAAAGCATTCAATCGTAACGAATGTGTTCAAGTATTTTTTCATGCAAATAGAATTTGTCTTAATTACATTTTTTTTGATTTTTTCTGTTTTGCTGTGCTGCGAAATTATGTTTTTTTGTTAAATATCATAATTCTAAGATATTAAGAAGTATTTTATATATTTTTTACGAGTATGTTTTTGTGAGTATCAAAATACATATGTATTTTGATTGTGTTGACTTTTTAATATCTCCAAAAGAACTGTAAGGAGCTGTAGGCTTTAAGTATTTTAAATTAATTTCAACTTAATATATTTATCTGTTCTTGTAGAAAAGAGTCTTCAAGCAGACTGACAGATGGACAACAAAGTGGTCTTATAAAGGTTCCTTTTTTTACCTTATAAAATCCTAGAAATGAGTATTCAAATGCTAAGTATATTGCTCGCCAGCTATAATATAAACAAAATTCAAATATGTTCAAAAAGTAAATAAATGATATTTATTGCAGAAAAATTCATGTTGTCATTAAATTATATACTCATGCAAAAGAGACTGAAGTAAAATTTTGTATTGAGGATTACTTCAACTTGTTCATTTATTTATTAATGTTTACCTCTAAAATTTTTATATGTGTATAAAATAATATTGAATGCTGAATATTTATTTTAATTTTAAAGTAGTAGAACATAATTGGTTCAAATCAAATCAAAAATATCTTTATTTCGTAAGTGGTAGAGTTACACTTGAAATACATAATTAATGTATTCTTTTGCCATTAACATTACCACCCATTCCAAATGCTGATTTACCCTTAGAAAAATGTGCAAGGAACTTGAGATTTGCTTTCTTTTGCTCAAAGGTACTGAATAGTTAATAAGACTGATACATTTGGAAATCACATGAAACAAGCTGATGCTAAGAGGACAAACTCGTGGGTTTTTTCGTTAATATATTATCTGTATATAGCATAACAGCCCATGCCTTTCTATTAAATTTTTAATTTGTGAGCTATCGAATATTGAATTTCAGCTGGAACCTTATTATAAAAGTGCACACATTGCCCCTTAAACAGTTTTTTAAACTTGCTGAATGAGGTTTTGTAAGCAATAAGATTATTCTTATGTCTAGTGTTAATATTAGAAATGTTGTTTATTTTTAAGAACAATTTTATACACTTCTTAATATATACTAAGCTTTCATATATGTATTGTGATGGTATGGTAAAATTATTAATTTCTTATCTCAAATGAGGTCATAACTGCATACGCAGGTAAAACAGAAACAATCGCTGAATTCAAAACAGGTCTAGAAAAAGAAAGGCAGGAAAGGCGCCAAAAAATCGCAGAGACTTATGACCGACGATCTAAAACCAATGAAACCATAAAAACGCACAATATATTTTCGTTACTCGCACAAGAAGAATACGACACAAATGCAAAGGGAATGGATATAACGGAGGGCGCTCCAGAACAAAAAGATGACGCAATATCTATAAGTTCGACTCAGTTAAGAAAACGACGAAACCCTCAAAATCCGACCGTGAACGAGAAAGGGCCGCAGCAACGTATCTCACCCGGCGCAGCGCACGTTCACCCGGAATTAACAGATGGCAAAATTACTGGAAATGGGTGAAAGCGAGGAAGCTCCGAAGTTAACTTAAACAATAGCACAATAAGTATAAAGAAATGCCACGAGACTCCGCTAAAACCCAACTCGGACGAGTTTTATAAAACTAAACGCAGACTGCTAGCAATCACATGTTTTATAGAAAACTAGGAATCAGATGCAAATAAATTCAAACGTATTTCGGATATCGTAAATACGACGGGATATGTATTTAAAACCGACAGAAACTCAGGAAAAATATTTTTGTCTCTAAAAGTCTGCAGATAAGGGATTTTTTTTTTACCGAACTACGTAAGCACGATGATATAGAATTCTTCATCCACGGAACATAATATGAGAGAAAACCATCAAAAAAAGTTGTAGCTAAAGGAATAACCACCTACGGCCACACATAAGAAGACATTATTCAAGACATTTCGGAGAATTATGACATAACACCAATCAAAGCGATCCCGATAAGAAATTCGGCCCTAATACTTATTTTCGACGGTCGAAATGAGAGACATCAAGAAATTGACGTGATTTTTCATCAACGCTTTAGAATTAGAAACTACACAGTGAAACTCTTCACAGTCACTTAACGCAAAAAATACTTCCAATTTGGCGACGTTAGAGCCCACTGCAGAAGTAAACCGACAACCATCAATATCAAACGCCGATAATGATACACCTGTATGCATCAACTGTAGCCAAGCAGGTCATGACGCCAGACAGGCCAAATGTTCCGAATTCAAAAGAAAAATACAACGACAGGAGGAGCGACGACGACATCAGGCGTCTCATATGCAAACGCAACAAATCAACAATAGCAACGTACGATAACCTATCAAACCATTGGTCAGCAAACCACTACGAACAATAGTCAATAAACCATTTATTTCCTCAAAGATGTAATGCAGAGTCTCTCGCAAGAAAAGCTCGAAATATTTCGTATGCTATTGAAATGAACAAATGGCTATACATGCTAACAAAAATTACGCATATTACACGCCAATACACAAGGCTTGAGAAATAAATTTACTGAGATAAAGAACCTAGTTGAAAAATACGATCCACACATTGTAGTACTTAACGAATGCAAACTCGACTTGACAAAGTCAAATTTAATCTTAATAAATATGATAAACTCTTTGACTCAACAAAACCACATCTAACTACAGCAATATACATCTAAGAGAGGCATCAAATGGACACAAACAGATCTCATTCCTTCGCTAGACGCCGATCCAAGCTACACGAGAAAAATAGAAAGAGTAGCCATCAAACTTTTCTTCCATCACAGTAAGAGTGATTATATTATCATTAAAGCCACGTACATCCGGGCCAATTCTAGAATAACAGAAGTAAATGAACTTACAGAGCTTCTAAACGAAGACAATTCGATAATAATTTGTGACTGAACCTAAGAATGAGACGGCATTTACAAGATGCAGGCTGTGGAAGTGAAGTTAGCGACACGTAAGAGAAGAACTATGCACTCTAGCACATACAAAGAAACCATGAAAACCGAACCACGCAGGCGAAGCTATATTAGACCTGGCCTTCATCACCGGTCCACTCAAAGAAGAAATAAACACCTACTGTAGACAACTCGATTCGATATCACCCGACCACCTGCCATGACTATTCACAACAGATTTAAAAATAGAAACCACCAAACCCAAGACTAGAAATCTCAGAAAAATCTACGAGAACAAAGAATCCATCAAACTCTTCATACGCGCAGTGAACAATAAAATTCACTTCACAAAAAAAATCAATACTAAACAAGAATGCGAAGACTTCATCGAGATGCTCGAGATGACAATAATCAACGCTGTGGACGAGATCGCTCCAGAAAAAGAACAAAACAGCAACAGAACTCCTGCCACAGGAAATACAAGAAGCAATAGGAGAAAGAAACTGTGTACAAAACAACAGTAAAAAAACAACGAGAGGAGCTCAATAGGGAAAAGCATAATACCATCGAGCCAAAAGAAAGATCACCAAACCCCTCACACAACACAAGGAGGAGAAATGGTTAGAAATCATAGAAAGCAAAAGCGATTTCAGAGCTAAGCTCTGGTCTATTCTAAGATCCTCAAGAAACCCCATCAGAAACTCCCATTATTGGATAACTGTAACACTGAAGAAGAAATCATTAACCAACTGGTAGACCAAGCAATCGTCAAAGAAGCTCCTATCAATGTGGAAAGAGAAGGTAACGAATCCATGACACCATTCTAACCTTTTGAAGAAACAACATACAAAGAAACAAAGAGAGTGCTTTTCCATTGCAAAAATAAAAAGCGCCGGACCAGATAAACTGAGAGATATTAAAGCTGACTGGTACAGCATTCATCAGCGCACTTTGAGAGTAATTAATTATACACTCACCAGAGGTTACTTTCCAGAGAGATGGAAAAAGAGAGAATGTATTTTTTTGCACAAATTTGATAAAAATAACAGAGAGCAAAATCTTATAGAGCAATTACACTTCTCAACATCATGGGCAAAGTGTCTGAAATAATTATCCTAACAAGAACTCTTGAAAAATATAAATAAATCATACCACATTTCCAACATGACTTCACAAGAAACAGAGGTACAGGTACTCAAATTTTGCGTACCAAAATAATCTTATCAGAAGCTCTTGAAGAAAGAGAATCTGCGGTCATGATATCAACCGACTTATGCAAGGCGTTCGACTCGATAAATCACAGAGGCCTCACAATGAAACTCATGGAGGCAAACATTTCCAATAACATCAACAAAGTAATAGAAAACTACCTGTCAGGTAGGTTGACCAAAGGCAGGTTCAGAACAACTATAGGCCAAGAGACACCTATCCCACACGACGTGCCACAAGGATCCATACTAGGGCCAAACGCAATGTCGTAAAAACAGAATGCGCTATTTTACGACTAAACAAAAACATGAAAGGAAACTGAAAACAGAAGGAACCACCCTCGAAACCAAAGATGAAATAATATATCTCGGTGTACAATTTGACAAACGCCTGAGCATGAACAAACATGTACAAAATGTTCTCATCAAAGTGAAACAAGTTAGAGGCATGCTATCCCCTATTATAGGGTACTAAAACCAGTGACGGGACGAAGCTATCCATCATACAGGTTTGTCTACTTTCGATTCTCGACTACGGAATAGTTCAATTATTACAAAAAATTAGCAAAACGAACCTACTCAAGTTAGAACGACAGTATAGAATGGCACTAAAAGCGGCCGGTGGCCTCCCAAGAGATCTGCCAACAGAAACGCTTTGGGATATGTTAGACATGGACCCATGGTACACTAGAGCACACGACCTACACGAAGACATGCTAGAAAAGTACAAAGAAACAGAAATACCCGGCATCAGCGTCGACAAGAGGTATCATTTTAACATCCAGGAGATCCAATATCCAAGACACGGACAATATAATCCACTCATTTTTGCCCAAAGAGCAGGAACGATCAAGTATGTAAACAGACGACAACGTAAACTCCAAGTCAGAAAAGACAAGCACTGTGTCAGATACCCAACTTAAAATAATAACAAACTCTTCATTAAGTCTAGCATTGTAAGTACACCATACAAACACGACTAGTTAGTCACTGACCCCATCCTGGTAAGGCGCGAAAACATGGAATAAAGATTCAGATCTAGCTCCACGCTGGACATTAATCTTAACCACACACCCATCACAAAGGGCAGATAATGTAACAAAACGATAAATAATAAAGACATTTCTATTCTATTGTAAATTCAAACTGTTTATTTATCAACATAATTGTATGTATTTGATACATTTTTCATTATTCAAACAAAGAATGTTTCATTTATTAAAACAGCTAGC
>BGZK01002523.1:0-52878 GCA_005406025.1 Eumeta japonica | reverse complement strand
AGCGTTTCGGACCGCTGTACTAACTTGTAAACTGCTCGCGTTTATAACTTAGTACAGTACTTTAGTTATTATCGTAAACGTCTACTCTGCTGTATATATCTTAACTATCTTAACGACGTCTAGCTGTACAATATATCTTATCTTAGTAGGGTTTACTTTGCCGAAATGTACCTGTATAGATTGTAGAGTTCCGTAGGTAAGTGCGATTGGATAAAGACGGATCCCCTTAGAGAATGAGTCTGTCCGTCCGTCTGTCACAGACGTGATCCGAATGTACTGGGCGGTTTAAGTGGAGAAGTTGGTACACATGTGAATTTCTGTGGCCCAGACATGGACGCGTAACGTAGATATTAGTAAATAAATGAATTTTGAATATGGAATCACGTTGGGGGACAAATTAGAAAATTTTTAATTTTTTGTGATGTAAAATTAGTCTTTTTATTAAAATAAATGTATAACATGACATATCAAAAGAAAGAACTTGTTGTGCGAGGTTTCTAATATATACTTTTTTTATATAAATTTAAAATGGTTAAAATAATTTTTTTAGGCGAAATAGCAAACCAATCGCAAAGCCTTATTTCTGAAACGACCAAACAATTTTTACAGGAAAACCTATGAGAATATCGTGGTAAATCTTTTGATATTTTAGGTATAAGTATACAGTTGCAGTTACTTATCACGAACAAATTTAGCTTCCATAAAAATATATATATATAACATATTCAACGTACCGAATCTTCCTTACGTGCTAGGTCAGCGGCACTAGTGTGACTTTTTTTTAACGGAAATTTTGCGGGAACTAAAATTAGGCAAGTTTTAACGTTGTATATATCGGTGCCTGTTCGCACTTTGTGAGTTTGTAGGGATTACTTACCCAAATCTTTGAAACCACTCAGACTGTATATAAAATATGTATCGAATTATTCATACATACACAAAGTATCCATTCACACAAAGTCATTTCTCAATTCTATACTAATGACCTCTTCCACTACCTTTTAAAATTACATCTTTAATTAATTTGGGTTCCATGTCTTTATTTTAAAGGGTTTTACCCCGAATGACCATTAAAAAGGGGACGTGTGGAAAGCAAATTTTATTTTAAAAATGACCTTTTATTAAATATCAGAATATAAGGAGATGGTGGGAGGAGACTCTTACAATAATAAGAGGTACAAGTTACACATACGGGACGAATGCCGGCAAACGGCTAAGGAAAAGCGGACCTTTATCTAAGTCCCCACTCAGATAAAGGTCCGGACGCCGAGGGTAGTCGAAAAAAATTACGTACGCGCCTCAGCATCTCTCTTCGAACCGTATTTTCAGTTTTCAATTTAATTTTTTAATCCTCTTCTATATGAGTACAGCAGCGGGACCGAGGAAGCAATTTAATGATTAAATCCATTTGTGTATGAATGATATTGTTAGGGTATGTTCGAGGATTGTAAAATAAAACGTGTAAAAACCAGGAGTGTCGAACGACTATTTCCGCTCATTCCGGTCATTCCGACCGCGGACGCCACCGCTACACCTACACTTTGAATCGCTGAACTGCCAAGGTTATCGAGAATTCGGTGACGTTGAATCACAAATATCACCAGGAATAAATGAATATTAATATGGCATTATATTGTCGAAGAAATTGTATATAATTGGTCCGTCGGTCGTTTACGTTTTCCCTTATGTATAGTGGTTGTCAGGCCATCTTCTATGTTCACTGTCGAATTTTATTAATTACCCCCCTTGTAGATGCGTGTGAAAGTGGAGTGAAAAACGTGAGAGGGCACTTTTTTCCCAATTTCCGGTCGAGGCGTTCGAACCTCGGGTCCTCTGAGCTGGCCGATTACCGACGACGGGCCGCTGACGACCCTACGTCCGGCACCTACTGCTTAACGTGGTCTCCGGGGCGCGGGGAGCGTGGTCTGGTCCGACTTGCAATACTCATCGGTCCCTTCCGCCCGCGGTCGGAATCGAAGCCGACGCACCCTCCGGTCCGGAGTTCGCGCTCTCGACCGTCGCACCGCCACCTCCGTACCTCTAAAAGAAATACACTGACACGAAAGGAAGTGCGACTCTTAAACGACATAAAATTCGGGCTGCGAATACGAAAATGTTGTTTCGGCCTCTTTTACACCTTCCTGCCTTCACGACTCTTTTCTTCTTCACGCGCGATAAGGAGACGTGTTTTAGAATAAAATATGAATGCAACTAGAATTGTGTACTTATTTTTAATGAAAATTGTATCGAATTCTGTATTTGGAGGTAATAATAATAATAATATATACTCACGCCTATTTCCCAGAAGGGTATGCAGAGACTATAGATTTGCACATGGTCCTTGCATGTCTCTTTAACATCCATTTCATTTTTATTGCTTCCCGATTTTCGAGCCAATATTCCGCCTAAATGACCCTACCGACCTTTTCACCACACATTCGCCCTATAAATTTGTTTTGTCAGTCTACTTTTATTCAGCCTTCCCAGACGGCGGCCAAACCACCGTAAAATACATGTTTCAACTTTAGTCCACTACATTTTCCTTCAAACCATATCTGTCTCTGACTGTTCTGTTCCTACATTATCTTTCAGGGACTCTCCATATAGACTACACATAGATCACATCTCCACCGCGTTGGTTCTACTTTTCTTTTTTTTTTTCATTGGTTTAGTTCTATTTTTCCTCTGCCATACCAAGCTTTCACTACCATACCTAAGAATAAGGATAAGAACCTCATTTTGGATAGTCAAACGCGTTTGTTGTGAGACACTTGCCATTTATAATAACAAGCAAGGCCCTATTCAGTTTATTTCCCACATTCATTTTCCTTTCGATATTTTCATAATGTGTAGGTAGTAGGAAATACTCCATCAATAAAAAAGTTGTATTTATGAAATGTACAAAACGGTCAATGTGACATAGCTGTTTATTGCCTATTGAAATTGTAATATATTACAGACTAAGCCAATAATAAATTACTAAAAAAATATTTATTATTAATTTGATTTCGAATCTTAGATAATTTGCCCTCTATGTCTTGGATTATAGTGATCCTAACTGTTGTGATAATGTGAATAAGTATATATGAGTGTGCGTGCGTACGTGCCTACGTACTTGCGTACGTATATATATATATATCCCATCATTAAAACATCACAATTTTTTTTCGTGGCTTGTTTCGCATTTTTCTTTTTTTTTTGTATTAAAACTTCAAAACGATTTTACTGCAACTTTTTCTCCGACCTAATATACCTTTTGCTTATTTCCCTATTAACTTGTTTCAATCCTCTCATCCCCGATAGGGTTATTTCATAGGCAGATTCTCGAAGTCGAAGAATAGTTCATAAATTTCATACCTTTGAGAAACATATTCACTATATATGGACAACAAACTCGATATGTGGTGCCTCACCGATAGCGAAATGTCAGTCGGTCAATTCAATTAAGGATACCAAGAAATATGAAAACATTTTTTCGTTCAATTCCAAAATAATAATAATAGTAAGACATCTATTTTTCCAAATAATTTTTCTATCGGATTTTTTTACGAATACATTGAACGTTTTCGCTGCGAATGCTATAGCGCGCAGCGAGCCCCTCTCCACGTTCGTAAAGTTTATTCCTCAATGTATATCCTACGCATTTATTCAATCAATAACTATGAATATTTTAAGCGAATTAACCAAGAACGTGGGCCAGGCTAATACGTCTTTCATTTATTTATTGTATTTCTAACGATCGATTGGTCTTTTCCAAACTAAATATGCAATAAAAATAAGTTACCACCGATTTGACTATTCTAGTTAAATCATTTGACAGCAAGTAAGTCAGTTGATATTGTATATAACTAAGAGTGTATACTTGTCGTCCGAGGTCATCGCAGATATTACGTTGTCTTCAACTTTAATGTACGTATACCACCGTATACAATATATATATTGTAATACGAAAAAAGTGTTTCCCAACCCAATATATTCAGCGACTACTGGATCACCAATGCTTAATTGGTTTTTTTATATCATAGTCAAAGGTCAAACAAGCAGGCGAGCCATCAGTGAGTAGATGGTGGTTACCATAGCCCCGGACGAGTCACTAGTGCGTTGCGTGATAACGCACTTACTCTTGTGAGAGAGTAGGATGTCTAATGAAGGAGATCGGATAGACGGAAGGTGAAGAGTGGTCCAATATAACTCTTAATCAATAGACGTATTCTGTGAGAAGTGGGGGTATTTCAGCGATCGAGCCGGCCCGAAAAATTGACTCGTCAGTGCTCGAATTCCAATATATATATATATACTCCCGATATGTATATGATTTCGACATTCTACATGTGGGTGTGTTGTCACGATCCACGTAAACCGACAAGATTCAAATGCGATCCAGAACATTCTAATTAATTAAAATGAGCGAAAATGTAAACAACGTCTTTGCTTTTCGAGATGAGGAACATCGGGTACTATTCTATAAAAAATTTTAAGTGTGTCCTTCCGCCATTGTATTATGTCATTTAAGAGCGTAGTTCCTAACAATACTGCTGTATTATAAGCCGGCCGTTGTGGCATCATTCGGGATTTAATAGATATTTTGTAGTAAACGCGCAGCAGTCCGGAGACGTGAGCGTTGTGGTCTGACTTCGACAGGTCGCCCGGCTTGTTTGGTTGACAGTCTATTTTTCTGTTGACGCGCAATCATTACGTGTCATTTCAGTGATGATATCATCGGTTACATGATTAGAAAATAAAACTTGAATTATATGTTACGCTTAAATACAAACATAACATGCTGATCGGTTCCCGTGACATATATATCTAGAATGTACTGTCGTCAATTTAGATTAGCTGTAGGGTAATTGATGCCGGACCGAAAACGAGGTACAAGTACCTATGAAAATCATATATCAAATCGGCATATATTTTTTTGTAATCGTTACATTTAATGATAGAGGTTGTGCCGCCGTCACAGGTAGTGTTAGGGCCGTGCTGTGGCCAAGTAGGCTGTGCAGCACGAAAATGGGCCGGGCCGACCGGTGCGATACCACTCTCTCACAGAATATAGATGTGAAGTAGCAGCTTCGGCTGTTGCAATTCGTTTTGTGAGTGAGAGATGCGGTGGCCCCCTCCCTCTCCATCTGATATCCTATTCCTACCCAAGAGGCTAGCAACGCACTGGTGACTCCTCTAATGTCCTCAGGGATTGTAAGTGTCCAGGCGCCGCAATGACCGCCTACTTTAGTGACTCGCGAGCTCGTTTGCCCCTGGAAAAGCTTATAGAAAAAAAAAAATTTCTTTAGTTTACCGTCCGCTACGGCGCTGGAACACATTATACACGGATGCGTGGATTAATCGTGGTCGTGCGCAGCATCCGCATCGATCTGTTTAAATATCAACTTTGAAATCGTACAGGAGCACGTGCGCGGATGTATTGATGAAAGCTCTCTTTAAAGTCATTTCATAAGAACATTCTAATGGACCACAAAGTCCATTACTCGGTGAACGAAAAGCTCATCGTGCGCTAAACTTAATGAATGTCAGTGGTCTTTCATTGGTAAAAGAAAATTGAACGGCTGTTGACCATGCAGACCAGCCCCAAAACCTCCCGCATTGCTTTCGAGCTTGAAAAGCACAAAAATGTTATCGCTCATATTTTCGAGCTCAAAATTGTTAGAGTCGGTTGGCAAAAAAAAAATATCATAAAGTGTCATGTTTAAAATATTTTGTCAAAAATATGTTTTGAACGCAGCCACAGTTTGGGGCGGGGTTTGCAGGATTCTATGCAGTTTTTTTAAGTTAAAGTAGAATTTATATTTCAAATTTTAATCTGTCAAGAAATGTTAATGCTATTTTGAATATGAATGCCTTTTGAAACGTCATCAATTACAAAGAAACTTGCGACGCCAACGCAGCTTGTCAAACCCGAAAATGTATTTTATTCTATGAATAAAGATTAAAAAATAAAAAAAAAATACACAAATAAACTCTTTTTTGAAAATTGTTCGTATACGATATCTCAAAGAAATGAAACAAAAGAGTAGGTAATCGAATGATCAATGAAAAATTTTGAAAAAAATCTAAGTCTCGATTGCCGCGAGCCCTATTCATATTGGTCAATTGGGTAAAAACGTATCTCTCGAAAAATTGTCAGAAAACTTCCTTGCGCCCCAAAACGTCGACATTCGATGAAATGACGATTTTTAAAAATCGGACTGAAAACTAATTCCCTAGTTAGACAAAAATTTTAATTTTTTTTCTTTAAAATTTTCTTTAGTGTGAGAGTTAGCCATGTGTGTATCTGTTTATTCGTCAGTGAACATTAGAGTGGTACTTCTCTCATAAGTTAATCTATTTTCAGACGAGTATATCAGTGTCTTGATTTTATTAAAAAATAAAACATTGTACTCTATAATATAATACCTTACACAATAAAATTTAACATTTGCTTAGCTGTTACATATCTGTCGATCGTCGAATCAATATTCATTTCGTTGCATAAGAATTCATAGTGGAAGACCAAATACGAGGGTCAGCATTAGGTTCTATGCTGGATGCTACTGCAGCATGTTGCAGGCAGTCCTCTACAAAATAAAGTATTCTATGACGTTAGAGTTCAAAGATCGTTCGTTTCAAGAGAGAACAATATACCCATTTATTTCGGAAGAAGGTGAAATGGCTCCCGAGTACAGCACGGAGGGATTTGACCGCATCGAGGTAATACGTGCTAACGTACCACCTCTATGTACGACCGCAAACCGCTCGGCCGATGTAAATAAACTAGTGTTGTCGTATGTTCGCTGAATCGATTACTGTTTTGATATCGATATCGAATTCGACATCGATCATATCGGGTAGTAAGAACGAACGGTCAAAGTGTTGTTTTCAAATTAGAAGGTGGCGGCTCCTAACCCTCATTGACATCGGTCGAAATGCACCATTCATCGGAGAGCACGAGAGGTATCTATCCATCTATATCTCGTACATTATCATCGCATTCGTGATACAAACCGACGTGGGGGGATTAAAGATTAATTCGCTCAATCGGAAATAAGAAGATCGTGAGAGGGGATATAACTTGGGCAGTGAGGTGACGGATTTCGATGCAAAAGAAAAGATGTACTTCAACTTATCATTTGTCAGACGACAGTTAGATAATACGCAATAATTTTTGTAACTCGTTATTGTATATGAAATAAGTTCACGTATAATGTGCATTGTTGATGTGATGTTGTGTTTCAATTATAGATTACTTAGTGAATATATTTTATATTTTAGTGTTCCTTACCAAAATGAATTGAACGCTGAAACAAATTAAATACGTAAAAAAAGCATTGAGGGGGGCACTAACAAAAGTTTGTAAAGTTACGATTTCACGTACATTATTTTGTATATTACCTTTGATAAATAATTGACTGTTTATTTACACGCATCAGCTGTTCTAAGGTTGTCCATCTTTACGCAAGTATTGATAATCTCCTCTTCTCATAAAACAATTTTGCCATAGAAATCTTAGTCATTGAAGAAGCCGTTTCTGATTAAAAAAAAATAGCTTAAAACATCTACGTAGAAATTTTGAAACAGTAGATACCGTGAAAAAGCGGGGGGGGGGACTAGGTGGCCAAATGCGTACGCGCCGCGCGCCCGACCGGTGATCCATTCGCACAGTCGCGAACTTGCACTGACAAGAGTTCATTGCTGTATGTCGTGACCCGATCGCACCCGCGCTCGCAGTCTGGCCAAGCATTTATTAGGGTTGTGTCTGTATTATATTATTTATAACTATATTATCAATAATATATTTTTATTATAGTTATTTTGCCAAAGTTGTTCTTAAAAAAAGGAGGAGATTATGAATATTTGCGAAAAGATACATAATGGAAGCCATACTTATAATTCTTTTATATATATAAACAATTGTTATATGGTATCTTATACTGTCAATAAGTTGAGTCTGACCATTTCGATTATTCTGTTTACGTACCATTAATTCATTAAATATATTACAATGATTTATCTTATAAATCTAGTTTAAAACAACAGAATATCAATAAGATGTACGCTTCCAGTTTTAAAGAGCTGGCCATCCTTCGTACTCGTTGGACAATTGTTTAACGGCAGGACAGCTCGCCGTGATACCATTTATTTATAGCGTGTAAATTCATTACACGCCATATGTAATAATCAGCATTCAGAATGGGTGGTAATTTTAATGTCGAAAACAATCTTTTATGACGCATTTTAAATATAATTTCTATTACCTACGAAGCTGTTTTTGATTTTATTTGATTAAATAAATAAATATATATTGATATCAATGTTAGGAAAATATATCTTTGGCTACTAGTAAATGTGTACATTTTGTGTAGAGGGCGCGCATATTGCGACAAAATCAATCTAGGGTTGGAACTAGTAATACCTTGTCATACTTGAGTAGTATATCTATTTAAGTGTAGGATGCACTTAAATAACCTAACCTAACATAAAATTTCTATCATTATCACGAAATGTAGTCGAGTAATCATAGTGTATGTATGCGTTAAGATTATTCTGTGTATACACTATCGATTAAATAAACTCGATTTTACTTGTACATCACTAACGCCATCGGGGCGAAGTGGACGCGAGGGTGTGTGGCCGGGTCGCACCTGGCGCCTCTGCGCGCCAATCGCGTGCCTCCTGCGCCCGCGCATAGCAAAATGACGAACCGCCGACTTAACATTTGCTGGGGTCCTAATGGATCTTTGAGCACCCATCTCTCGTTTCAAGTAAATTTTTTGAAATGCAACCATTTAAATTCGTCTGCGATGTTTTATACTTGTTAACACAAACGTTAATTTCACTAACCGTAGTTCATTAAATCAGTGTGTAACTCTTTTTCCATTTCCTTATACTCGTATACTTTATATAATTGTACTTATTAACAAACTTACATGTATATAAATCACCTAATATTATATTAGTTCATTTTATTGCATAGAACAATTACCCACATAAGGTAGCTAGTAAGTAGATACTATTCCAATTGTATTTTTCTGGTATATCGTAATGTTTGGTTTCGTTTATCTATTTATCCAAAATAAAAACATTTCGGTTTTTTCATGTATAAAATAATCATCTGATTGCTTTGAGATCATGTATATACATAGTATATACATCGCATATAGTATGTATATATAGTCATGGAGTTATTATATTTCAATGTATATAGTATGTATGCATAGTATGACATCAAAAAGTCTGAAAACTAAGATATTGGGATACATTGGTAAATCGATCTAATATTGGAATGGCAATGGCAAACGGGACCGGCATCAGAATTGCCAATAATTATTTCGTTTAGAAAATGTGATCCAAAACATCATAAAATCCATATAGAGTGGAATGTGTTATCTCACTTTAATTAATGAAATTAACAAGCCACGGCCATTGTATTGTTCATATTCATTTTCAGGCATGACGCAAACCCCCCCGCGCGTATGTACACTTGTTTCCCTTCGCCCTTCAACAGCTCACCCCATTTCTTCCCTTCATACGCCGTGATGTACCGAATATAATAAATGTTCCACTATCCGATACAACTAAGGTACCTACCGGATCTATCTACTCTACATGGGGTATGGAGAAAAAAATAAAATAAAGCGCGTAGTGGGGTGCGTGCGCGCATCGCCCCTTGCCCGTGTAGGGAGACCATTAGGTATTACCACATTTTTTTTATATCTAATGTTAAACAATAATAGTCCAAATATTAAGTATGTTCTTTTACATTTTGTCGTAATCCGTCAACTTTTGTGTATCGAAGTGGTTGTGCAATAGGTTATAAATAAACCTTGCTCTTTGCTAGCGACGACACCTACGCTCATACTTTTGACGCACGCTATGTGGGCTTGTGTTTTTTTTTTTAATAAAAAAAGCGCTTGAGACACTCTTGACGCTAAAACTGAATACAATTTATGTTTCCACTCCTAATCTTCATTCATAATTTGGTATATCTGCATTGTCGTAAAATGTATTTAATTGTCGACGAAGAATACTGAGAATAATATAAGAAATAAAAATAAATTGCCGTTTCTGCTTAGAAAAGGCCAGAAAGTCGTTTGCGCTTCAATATGTAGATATTTGTATAGAATTTCTGAGGGGATATTGAGCTTGTCATTAAATCAATTTAATTTATACTTAAACTAATGTTTTATTGAAAAAAAGATTGTTGCTCTTTCTGCTTTTACGGTTAGCAGGTTACTTGAACAATGAAGTAGCAAAAGGTTAGCTGCTCTATTTAAGTTGATCATTCGCTTATGCAGTGACATTTCAAAGACGACATTCCAAAGTTAATTTATTTTCACAAGAGTAAAGAATAAATTTCTATAAAAATCGTACGTCTTATGATTACATTTGGCTGTTGCTACCTTTTAATAATAAGTAAATGTTTATTTTAAAAAAATATATATATTCAGAATATCGTGAAGAGAAAAAAGAAAACTATTAGAAATTTTAGTGAGAAATTTGAAAGGTTGTCAGTTTAGCACCCTAAAAACTAAATTAAAACTGTTTTTCTTTTATAAACCTAAGACATGGTCACTGCAATTGCGGCGTGGTTAACGATCTATAGATCCCTCACCCTCTAGCGCGTGGATTGCTTTATAATATGCGTAAACGCATTTATATATATGTACATGAACGTTCATGTAAGTACGTTACGTGAAATGAATAATGTTATATGAAATTGACCTTGAGATTATTTTTTTTAATACGTTCGAGCCATTTTTTTTCAACGGGTAGTAAAATTTACCAATTAATCTAATCTTAATTTCTCAAATAAAATAGCTTGGATGTATAACAGGGTTATATATCGGAGCGAATGTATATCCAAATAGACATTTGGATATTTGATAAGTTGTGTATTATTGGTTTTAGCTGCTTAACGTTTCGCAACCACGTTTTAAGGTAGAGAATTGGGCGTATTGTTCTTCTTTGTATGACCCTTGGTTTAAATTTTACGTCTTTAGTTTTATTATAACAGCAAGATTAACTTTGAGTTTTGGCAAAAAATGAGAAACCAGATACCGTGAACGTTAGCACTGTAAATGCAAAAATCGTTTCCCCCATATGTGCACACTTGTAGAAGAGGGGCTTTCAGGTGTGTGCGCGGCAAGTTCTACCTGCGCCCGCGCTGCCCGACGGCAAAAAGAGACGGCGAATACGTAACAACGGTTAGAGCGAAAGCGACATGCGAACCACCATTACTCCAAACGTACCGCGGTGGACAGATGTTCGACGTCATAGTACTGTGCGGGTGTGTTTTTTTTTTGCTGTTGATGTTTATTTTAGGGTTATACAGTGAAACTTATAAATTTAGTTGATACGATGACTGATAAGGCTGTCACCATGTAATCAATGCAGGAGTTCGGTCAAATTCAAATTCAAAATTTCTTTATTTCATAGGTTATATCATAACACTTGAAATACGTCATAACATTTAAAAAATATACAGTTATTCAATTATTTCCATTTTTTTTTAATTACCACTCATTCGTAAGGCAGTCATCCCTCAAGAAGAACAAGCGAGAAACAATAGCTCTTTTCAAACCAATTATATAGAAATACAATCATATATGAAACTATTGCAGGAAAAAACCTGTAGGAAGTCGAGCTCATATGTCCATTTATCCTCTAAATATTCAGCGATTCTACAATAACCTTTTGTGCAAAGTATTTGCTTAATGAATAGTTTAAATTTGTTTCAGGTTAAATTTTGTATAACCACAGGTATCTTATTGAACATGCGCACACAGAGCCCTCTAAATTAATTAGTGACCCTGTGCAGTCGACTAACATGTAAACAGAGTTTGTTTTTGTTTCTAGTATTGAAATTGTGTCTATAACTATTTTTATTAAAACATTGTAAATGTTTTTTCAGGTGAGGTCAGGAGATTTAAAAATTCTCTTCTGTAATTTCAGCCATCGACACGCTTTTTCTTCTCGTATATGAATGAGACCCACACAACATGTGAAACGCATTATTAATAACAAACTTTTTGACTGAGAAAGCAAACCGATCATTGTGGTCTATATGTACGTATACTTGTATTGTGAAAATACCTGCTTAAGCGACTTTGATAAATTTATGCCTAGGCGTTTGTTTCCTATGTTATGGGAGTTTTCCGTATTTACATGTATATTTATAGATTACTCGCCACCATCCCAAGTTACCGCTAATTATCACGTACTAGCGATATTGTGGTGGCCGTGTAGTTGGTGCATTTCCTTCGAGTCGTAAGGTAGCAGATACGAGTTCTGACCTTAGGGCAATACGAACCTGACACAGAAGTGGAGATAGCGGGAACTTTAGCGCCGATTTAACCGAGTGTGTAAAAATTCGCTCAGCCGAGAGTCCGAATATACGGGACCTTTATTGTATAGACCGAAGTTCGAACGTATCGAACTTGGCCGTTCTTCTCCTTTTTTTTTTAATTTATGAAAAGTGGCTTTTCGGCGTCTCGTACAAGTCGCCTTTATGTGCCGATCCCGTTTCCTGTGGACGGGCGCACCGTGGGAACGACCATCTCCGTGTCCGAGCGAGGCCAGAGACAATGCGTCCGTGCCATAAAGATTGTTTACACGCATAGACAATTAGTCTCATTGTTTGTGGCGTTTCTGTACTGCCGCTTTTTTTTGCAAAGTTTTACAATTTTGCTAATTATTTGCCTTTCATGGATTTTTGCATTTGAAGGTGACATAAGTTCTTATCCTTTAATTTGGACAATGGTTCTCCATTAATAAGAATATACGTAAACTAGTTATTATAGTGGTTGATTTCCATCAGAATTAAATTCCGATACATTACAATAATGAAGCTTTTTTTATGGTTAATATTTGTTCTAATTTTTTAAATTCATGTTTTATTATTTCTGTGGTAAATACTTTAAATATTCTTTATACTATAGACGCTGTATGATTGTCTAAGAATCTATATTACAAAATTTCAAAGGAATAGTCGGATAATTATATAATTAACCTAAAACTTAGTTCCAATAAGTGAAAATCTATTAAATGGACCAACGTTTGTGAGGTGAAAGAGAAACATACATCGAAGGAAACAACGCACAAAAAACTCAAAACAGCCTTTGTCTTTATGGACAAATACATAAAACCATGAATATATAGTACAACGCACGAAACTATGCCGCTGTGAAGTTAGTCAAGAAAGCGTCGCAGTGGCATAAAACTGGCACGCGGGGGAGAAGAAGGAACGGTCGGGGAGTGTTAAACAAATTCAGAGCGGCAAAGTTTCGTGCGTTGTAATGTACTTAGGCTCGTTTAACCAATAGCATTAAAGGGTTTAGCGTGAGAGGTGGTGGTCCGGTGTGTAAAAGTGGTGCCTTCAAACCGGGGGTGGGGCGTTCGATCCTAAGCACGGACGACTGACCGATGAATTTTCGACTTGTCGAACTGAACTATTAGCTCTGTGCCTGCGAAAGCGATGACAAAGCTCGTGCGAAGGCGCCAATGATGTACGCCGTGCAGCCCAAACTGTGGCCCAATTAATGAGATCTCCTGACACTCTCCCTCGGCAGTGGGGTGATAGAAACCTGACATCAGATTAGATTAGCTTATCTATGACGTGACGTGACGTGACGTGACTTACCGAATTGGTACCATATTGAAAAAAAAGGATCATATTTAAGGCACCCGAAACCGACTAGCTATCATGGAAAGATTGATGCGTGTGAGTGAAGCGAGATAGATATGGGAAAGTTGTACCGTGTGGAAACCTTGTGGTCTATCTCGCTTTTACCGTTGGCCGTATGGCGGTCCCGCTTCATATTTTCAACTGACAGACCTTCAGATTAATGATAAATTATTTATGTCAATATCTTATTCAATACTCTGGTAGGTGGGTATTGCCACTATCTCCTTTCCTTCAAGAAAGAGGTCATCAATTTTAAAGGAACTATAGGAAAAATGGGCATTTATTCCCATTAGGGCATATAGGGCCATGTCCAGTACAAAAAGGTTATATCTACTGTACATGCTCATCGGAACGAATCAAGTACGACTTTAAATGTGGTTTTTGAAATTTTTAACGTTACACGTTTTGAAACGAATTCCGAATTGCGCTAAATTCCGTTGCTAACGTTAACTAACACATGACCGTGTGGTCGAAATCGAGTCCGCCGTTTCGGAGTAGGTAAATGATGACGGAACAAAGTGAAAGAGAACAATCTTAAAGTCAGGTGGTTTGAGATGAAATCTTTCAATCATTAATCTGAGGGTACATATACAAATTCTTGTACTCCACGTATGTAGATGATGAAGGTGCAGTAGATTTATGTACTTCGAAGTGACTCGAAGGATACTGATAGACAGTCGTTTGAGAGACCTATATTGTGTGAACTACAAAATCTGAATAATCCTTTTATTTTAATGATTTTTTTTATGTCAACGTAATATTTATTTACATTAACAGGTATATAAGCATTATGACAACGAATAATTTCTGTATATGGAGTAATAAAATATCGGCCTTATTAGAATGCGCCGTCGGAAATTCAAATTTCGAAATTCGTTTCGGAAACGGAACCGGCCCCGTTGATCTCTTATGCGTGCGCGCAGCTAATTTCTTTTATATTCTCCTCCTCGCTCATCCCCCTCGGATGCGTTACGAGTCTATCGCCGTCCCGGTCGCACGCGCCGGCTCAGCCGCAGTCCTTTGCGGCTGTCTCCGTCGGCGGGGGAGGAACACGAGGGTGCGCCGGCTCAGGATTACCCGCCAGATGTTCCCCGAGGAATCGAACCTCGTACTCTTTGTTTTTTTGCTCGGTTTCGGGTTCATATTATTACCTTTTTTTTTCTTCGCCGTTTCGACTCTCAACTCTCGATAGTTTGGCGGCGGCAGATTTTGTAATTTCAGATGCGGTGATTTCATTATTTTTCTTGTCCATAGCGTATTTGCAGTTAAAATTTTTACTGAAATGTTTTTTAATAATGATCAACGATGGTTTTTCATTTCATAGGAATTTGGAATATAAATTATTTTTAAAATTGAATTACCTTACATGTCTTAGTTTACACTTTTTAAAATATCTGGCATTCGTTATTATTTTGAATCACTGGGTATCGTATCGGTTATTGTTGTGGCATTGTCTTGTGTAATGTAAGGTGTGTCCTTATATTTTTATTTTTCTAATCAATTAGTTAGATAGGATGAATGCACTTCATTCAAATACTAAAATTGGAACAATTGATTTATATATATTTATATTGATACGTGTAATAGATGTAAATCAAAATAATGGATTTATATTGATAATGAGCATCGACTTATTATCATAATATTTTCGGCTCTTTCGGCAAAATCAAAAAGGCTCCTTGCAATAATGATCCGTGCAATGGTAATAATAAAAATGGGATTAAAACTAAAAATCCGCAGCTGTGCGGTATTAATGATTTATGTTCAAGTGCGTATGGGCTACCATCAGCGATGTTCCCGATCAACTGAACGACTCTCCAAAATGAGAGCACATTTCTTTATAAAGCTTACGAACTAAACGCTCCCCTGTGGTTGCGGGTGCTCATGGGCGGCGATGATCGCCTACTACTCTGGTGGCTCGCACGCTTTTATGCCCCTTTAAAAATTTTTAAAAAATCCTCATAACATATGCGTTAACTTTGTGAGCGTATTGAGAGCTTTCATCTCAAATATTTATTTTAATATGTCGATAATAATGGGTATTTTTCAACCTCTTTTTAGCTTAAGTAATACCTGTCGTGCCTGCACCTTATTTTGTATGTCTTCCTTTTCTTATGTTAAGAAACAGCTACAACTTACTCAAGGTCCCGATATAATACAAAATATACATAATGATTCGCTTTCAACATGCTACGTGCATAGTTTAGATTTGATTCATTGTATAACGTTTTTTTTCTGATATTACCTCAATATAAGTATTTTTTTGTTGCGATCCTGAACACCTCAAGACGACTGTCGCACGAGGCACCACTGAGGCTGCGGTCGTGATAGGCTTTGATGACGTCACGCGAGGTAAACACGGGGCGGGCGCGAGGTGGCCTCACGCTGTTCATTTTCCGTATTATAATATTAATTATTTAAACGATTTTCGTCTGACTTTTATTACACTATAAAACAAGTTTTTCTGTTGACTAATAAATGTGTTCTATTATTGCCGTCAGTTCGTATCGGATTGAAGCGGAGTACGTACCTAGTGTTTATTTTTTATATAATACACATTTTATTTTATTACATAGAAATATAGCATTAAACTGGCTCATTCTAGACTTTTAAATATTTTTGTTTAAAATATATTTGTTTTTCAATAAATATAGTTGAAAGGAAGTTTTATTTTTCTATCGAAACTAGGTACGAGTGTGTTTTACTTACTCATGCATGTAGACTGTATGAAAAATAAAGTAATTTTTTACCATTATATCAGGTGCTGTATTTCAGTCTAATGGAAACTCAATGAATTTACTATCCATCGTTTCGGAAATACACGAAGTATAGAAAAACCGACAGAGAAATACGTCTAGTTATATTTTTTTTAATGACCATGCAAAGATCTATAAAATTCATACAAACCGCAAAGAATTATATTAACGCTTGACGGCCAGTCGTACCATATATATATATATATATATAATAGGCGTTTGCTGGCTAGGCAATTTTCGGAGCAAGCCTTAGGATAGTCTCGCTAGGACAGTTTTCTGTTTGTCTATTTTTCATTAAAGTAGATAGTTTCGATTATAAATATTTGACTTTTCTTGGTCTTGCATTTCACTAATAGATAATTATGTGAATCTTTCCAGCAGTGTAGTGTTGAAATAGCAGGTCGATGGTTGATTAATTAGTGGTGTTTCAGAAAAAAAAACAATAATATTACACTTATCAAACCTTATGGTATAGCGATGTATACTAATTAACAGCTTGGTGATACAGAACAGCTCGTTCCTTGCGACCGGAAATATGAGCTGTCTCGAAACGCCTGGGCAATGCAAATGTTCCACAACCTATTTTAGTTGATAAGCAATGAGTTTTTGTCGTCTAGATTTCTTTTTAATAAATCTCAGATTTAAATGCTAATACTTAGTGATGGGATGCGCACTATCCGACCGCGCCCCAACTTTTATAGTTGACTACAAGGTTTACGATTTTTTTAAATAGATATATCATGTTTCGAAAGAAGTATTGAAAGTTTTAAACCGAATTAATGAAAATTTGAATACTATATGTATTGGTAAGTAAAGACTATTTTTATCACGTAGCTATATAGCTATTTGTAGAGCATAGTACTGTATTAGTGAGCAGCTAAAATACAGCAGTCCCGCTGAAGCGACATTTAACCTTCTCGTATGTGTTTTATTGCAAAAACTGCCGAGCTCAGCCTACCAGCCGCCCTAATATTTCTGAAATATAAACAAATACCTTAAAAAGATATCCTTTTTGGTACATTTTCCACCCCTATCGCCGATCTATAAAATTCTTCGACTTCCTATAATGATCTTGGTTATTTTGAAATTTTTATTTCTGTATTTCAGGTATTTTCAGGGTACCACCACTGTAACCATTCTGATTTTCACCTTTTCAAGTCTATGGTTTTTAAAAGTAATTAAGCCTCTTCCACCTCCTGATTTTAAACTGACATTAAACAAAAAGTCGCTTTCAAAATAAAATTTGCATTCCACGTCGTGCCTTTAACGGTTGTTCGACTACCCTTGAAAGGAAGACGTGGAACACCAAATTTTAATATAAAAATGAATTTTTATGTTAAATGTTAATTGAAAAGGATACGGTGGAAGAGGCTCTAAGAGAGACAACTGACGTTGTCTTCTTCTTTATTATCTTTGACCACTCCCATGGGGAATGGTAAAACGATTTCATGGGAAAAAATAATTCGTAACGAATAAAAGGTTATCGTTTAGTCAGGTTAAGTTATAAGTTTACCTTAATTTTGTCATTTGTTTTATTATAAATTATCATGTTTTGTTATTTCGCGGACATATCTAAATTGAATTGATACAAAGAAATTCGAGCAGTTAAAAAATGCTCCTATCAATAACGAAGAATCGCTAATCCCGAAGCGATACACGAGAGTGCAATATATTTATTCGAGCGACATTGTTCTGGTGCAGTGGTCTTGTGAAGTAGCCTCAAGTGTTTTGATGTTGTCGATGCAAGCCTTTTTGTATCAATCGTAAAACATGGCAATGTATTGAATTTCGTAAAACTATTAATAAACGAGATATCGACAGTGAAGTTGACCTCTACATGAGGTGGCTGAGGTGATGTCATCTTTGTCAGTGTCTTAGAATGATGTAAAACACAACGGGACGGCTGTTGTACGTGAAAGAACAAATGTATATTTTAATTTTATTGTCTTTTAACTGATTTTAATTAAGTTGTCGCGTTTTTAAGGGTTAGTTTTTATGTAGGAAAGTTAACAAAACCTTTTTTTACTATATCTAATCCATTTTTTAGTAGATCTAATTATTGAATATCAGCAAATTATGTGCATCAACTGTCTTTATTTCAAAATTCCCAGCATTTCTCGGGATTCTTAATTCTCCATTGAAAAAGACATCAACGAGTTCATCTCGTAAAACCAATTATTGTCCCTTTAAATATTGTTGGGCAGTAAAAATATAATTATAGAGGCATATAACACTAAATAATCCTTTACGCTTTTACCCATCCGATGGTATTTCGGAGCCTCGGTCCTCCGATCGGGCTCGACTGCGACGTGAACTGATGACGGCTGTTCAGCCTCGACCCGGAGGTCCAGGTCTCGTTGAGACACCCGAGTCATTTAGATCAAGAGTGTTCATCAAAAAAAAAAAATAGCGAAATGTTAGCAAAGCCTAATACTAAGAACTCCACTCTCTACTCTGTGGTCTCTGTTCTAAACGCGTCATCTCATGAGTTAAGTGACCATAGATAATCTGGATACCATACTAAAGACCATAGACACTCCTTACATTCAAATTCTAAACGGGCCGTGTCTAATTAATCCCGAAATCAGATCGTCACAAAAACGCCGAATGTATGAAAAAGTGAAGGATTTTCAAAACTCTCTCCCAACTCTATCCTTCTAATGTTGAATCGATATTTTCGAATTCATATCAATGTCTTAATTTCAAAACCCTTGCTTTACTCATTAATTTTGAAGATTTCGATATGATCTTAGTCTATATTCTCAATGAGTTATTTATACAAAGCGGGATTTATACAATCGATGGTGGCCACAAAATCGATGTTAAATGTAAAAATGCATCTGCGTAATAGCAGAGTAGACGTCGTTATGTGGAGATTAAGAGGTCTGTCGGGGAAATGTTTTTTAAAGGGCATCGATTATCGCCTATGTAAGAGCTGAAAGTGGATAAGTCAAGTAGGCGTCCTAAACTGCTCATGCATAAAAAGAAATCTTTGTTCTACATTGTTTCTTGAAGAGATCATCTCTTGATAATCGTTCCAGAATATTCCTTATCGCTTCCAGAATATCATAGTAGCTTCTCATATTGCTTGTAATACTGAAAGTCAGAGAAAAATTAACGTATTTTCGTTGGCGACCTACATCGGAAAACTTTGGTGCATTTGATGGCTCCTTGCAGTTTCATTTTCTTGCAATAGAATCAAAGCCATTTATTATAGAAACTCACACTCGTGTGCTTTCTTATGTCCTTATCGTAATAATACTAACAGTCTTCCCCACCGTCTCCTTTTAAATTGTCATTCGGCAAAGAGTTACTTTTAAAATACAATTTGCGTTCCACGTCTTCCTTTTAACGGCTTTTCGGGATAAATCCAGTTGAAAGGAAGTCGTGGAAAGCAAATTTTATTTTAAAAGCGATATTTTGTTACATATCAATTTGAAAGGAGACGGCGGTGGAGACTCTTGGTGAGTTTAATCGACACTGAACGGGTGTCCTATGAAAGAAATCTGCCAAATCGTAACTTAATTTTTAAAACAATTAGCGCCCCGCACACGGCGCCGTCTGCGTGGACACAGTATATTCTTCTCTCGGTTCCGTTTTCTATCTCGCTCTAGTTAGCTATAAACTGCCATTCTGTCACCAAGTATTTCTTCTAAGTGATATAACATAGGAATTAAAAAAAATGGAATAATATTGGTCTTGTCGATGGGGACTCGTATCCAGTAAACAATAGGTAACAGATTTATTTATATCAAAATAGGACTGGGGGAAAGTCAGTTTGTTTCGATTAAAAACATTAATAACTAGTATATATTATGAGACATCGTTTGGGGAATGCTGCCTATGATGATTTTAAACATATCTTTTTTTTTTTATAACTCTTTTATGATGTTGCTAAAAGTTTTCAAGAATTGATCGCTTACCCAACTTTCTGTGTCTAAAATTTTTTAAAGGTTAGTAGATTATCAGAAACTGGGTTTTGTAACAATTTTCATACAGCATTGACATTGCTAAAAAATAGTATTTGAAATAAAAATGGGTCAGTACTTGCAAAAAAACCTTTCGATTTATGTAGTACTAATCATTATCCAACAAAACGCATGTAGTGCACGTCAAGTTTATCCTGTATGTACTTAGAAAGTTTTTTTAGACGCTAGGTCTGTACTTATTATTTTGTTATTTTCGATGCACTAACTAGAATTGTATCAATTTCCATTTCAGGTAAGTACCAGCATCCATGACGTTCAGCATATGCGGTCGTTTTAAAGTAAGTGCATGACTCTTTAGCCAGCGCAGCGTTTTAATTAAAACACTGCATCGTAAATTTTCACTAACCCTTCGAGGGTGGATCGTCCACGTTCGCGAACTCGCATCGCCCTTTTTACTTTAGAACGTTCGTGGCACGGTGATTAAATACGTTGCCCAATCCGGAGGTGCCGGGTTCAAACATCGCCACGGACGAATTGATCGATGAGTTCTTAACTCGAGTGAAATTGAAACACTGGCCCGGTACCTGCAAGAGCACGTTAAGCAGTCGGTCCCGGACGACCGTTATCAGCCCCTAATCCGCACCGGGCCGGCATGGGGGTTTGAGGTACCAGGCCTCTTGACCTGATTTAAGAAGAATGTGAGGCGGCGTGCTCCAACAGTGGGACAATTCAAAGACTTCATACATTTTTGCTTCTCGAGAATTTTAAACCTCATCGTGAGTCTTGTTATTTATGAACACATCGTGTGAAATTGAAGGGGAATATTGAAGCCTTTCCCAGAATAATCCGTAAGTCCGTCTCCTTCTCTTTTCCTCATCTCTAAAATGAGAAAGAGGAATCTTGAACGATCACTTCGGTGTCCGTCTATCGGTGAGACAGGCAGACACCTCGGCCGTGTGTCGTTCACGATCGGTCACGGCGAGAGGTTGTTACATGTTTGTTGTGCTGTCGTGTCGGCTTTCACTATTTACATTGCTGAGGCACACCCTTCTTTTGTTTTTTTAATTTTATTTTAGATTGAAGCTCTCGGAATGAACACCCCCACCTCCGACTCGACTCAACGGTCCGGCTGCAGAACGCGGTCCCTGTTCCACAGAGGGAACTGTTCAGAATTTGTCTCAGTTGAAAAGTCATTGATCAATACATCTCTGGTCAAAATAGAACTAATTACCTATTTGTTTCAAGGTGTCGCTCTTCACCACCGCGCCGCGTCCACTTCGTTCGTCATACTACATTGATGTTCAAATTACAGTTTGTTAACGATGGATGTCATAAAATATAAATTTCGAAATGAATTAGGTTTTTAGAACATCAAAGAGTTTATCGAGAAAATATCAGACGTTGCCTCTGCATAGCCGAGGATAAGTAATTATGTATTCGGCTCGAGTTATGGTCATTAATTAGGCTTGCGTCTTTGATATTAATAACGTGAAATGAAGTGAAAAAGAATTTATATTCAACATCAGGTGTCTTACATATTGTTATTGGAAAGCGAAATAAATTTATCAGAGTTTGGGCAATACAAAAACCGACAAAGAGGTCTATTTTTTTAATGTCTGAAATTTAAATCGGTTACCTGTATGCTCAAGAGTTACTGTTATTTAAATGTTTATTTTGTTACTATTTCATGTTATCACACTAGGCTCGGAATCACAAATCCTTGACGATTCGAACCTGGTAATAGTGGGCACATAAATATTTTCGTGTTATTTAATTAGAACATCACCTACTTAAGGGTAAGTATTAACGTATTCCCTTTATATTTTCGTAAATCTACTGACAATTATTAATAAACATTTGATTTTCTTAAATCTAGACTACCTTAAAATCTTAACTCAAAAGTACTTTCGAAACCCCCAATTACTCTTTGGTTTCTAGATGTTCTGGACTCAAAGAATGAAAATGTGACCCTATTGCTAAGGATCCGCTGTCCGTCTGTCATAAGTCTGAATCTTTTGTACCATAGTAGGTAAACACTTGAAATTTTCACAAAGTATGTGTAACCATGGACACCTTAACAAGAAAATAATAAAAATCTACTTACAACTTAAATCAATTTAAATAATGTGAAATCCTTCAATTTAAAAAATATGCTCCACCTTAATCAGTTATTTTTTTTCAAAAACGTTTGTGCTGATGTGAACATTTTTTCGTAGTACGCGATAACATATCTTCTCGCTTGGTGACTTCATTTTTTTCAGCTCTTCGCGTGTAACGGAATGCGATGAACACAGACTTTACCTGTGGCGCAGCTGAATCACATTTTTTTTGTACTCGGCTCTATTTATATCGTTGCTTACTGTTCGGCGATAACCCAGCACGTGTCTCTACTTTCGGGGTGAACGTGTCGTGTCTATATGTGATTTTTTTTTCGCCATCGAGTAGTGTCATTATGGACAACGTTATCGTGAGATATGTGATGTGCGAAGCGCTTTACTGGGAATATAAAATTTCGATTTATGGTTCAAAAAAAAAAATTGTTGCAGAGACCGATGTACTGAAAGAAGGAAATTAATTATTATATTCAATACCGAGTTATTTAGGTGATATTAGGGAAAATTGAAAGGAAAAAATTGCCACCGATCCGGAAACATACGACGGAGAAAGATGGGGAATGAGCAAGAGAAGATTTCCTTTTTTTTTTTGCAGTGGTCATAATTTTTAATCTATGGCATTGACGCTCGTTCAATTGGCACACTATTGGGCGCGTCACACGAACACGCTTTCATACATTTTTTTTTTTAATCGATTCATTATTTAACTCTATACACTGCTTAGACACTCTGTATCGTATACGGTCGGTCATAAAAAAATCATTAGCCCTTGACAGTCTCTGAACCTGGCGATGCGAACATGTGTTTTCCTCTTTAGTATTTACGTTGTGTTGGTAGGTATATGGTAGCGGTCATCCGCCCGCTTCGCCGGTTGTTGAGTTATAAAAGTAAATAAATAAATAAAAAATAAAATTCGTAAATGAATATGTAGCCTGAAATCATGTACAGGCAATTCCTCGTTAAATGCACAAAGTCCTATGGCGATACGTCAAGTAGTTTTTAACTGATAGTCGGACAAAGAAAAATCGCTTTTATTATTAGATATATACAATATATTACATTTATATGGTAGAGAAAGCATTAATGTTTTTGCGTACAACATACAATTGGACTTATTGCAAATGTGCAATTTCTGCCTGCATCATTATTGTGGGTGTGACACTTGTGTGAATGCAACCAAATGAGAGCAGATTTTTGAGAAATACTTAAAATCTGAAGACAAATATTTTTTCAAACGATCTTGAATTTTTTTATGACGCTTAAATCCACAAAATATTTATTTACCTTTTCGAAAAACATTACCATCAAAATTTGTTAGACTTAACCAGAAATTTTGTGAAAAATGTTTACAACTTTTTGTTTCCCGTAGAGTCTAACCGGAACGCGGTTAAGATAGCAGATTCATAAACGGGGACAGATGCAATATAGCGGCCTTTTTCTTTATCGGACGCGTCTCGTCACCGATTTAATTATAATATTATAATGATAAATTTATTATAAATTTGTGAATAAAATAAATGGCGACTCGGGGGCCTCGCACGGGGTCAGCCAAAAGTCAATACACCGTGGAGCGCGCACCTGGCCGATTATTATCATAATGTCCGCGCTTGCTGGCGCATTCTGCTATTGCTGCGTGCGCGCACGGCGCCGTCGTGTCGGCGGGCGCGGTCCGCAGAATAGAAATTCTTCTGATACTGGAATAGAGAAATAAAAGGGTTTATAGAGTTTCCTATCCAAAGGGAACAACGAAACTCTAGTACTTACTGAGCCTACAGCTTTATCCGTCTGACTGACCTAACTTTTTGAAGGGTTGTATACCTTGAATCGTAATAGATAGTCGATTTAAATTTTCGCAGAATATGTATTATATCGTCGGTTAGTCTAGCGAATAATTAAAAGAGTCCCTATATCAAAAACTTTTTTTTGAACATTTTTTTTAATGCATCATCACTAACAATGGTAATGCATACAAACGTCATCTTTGCGTGATCATAACGGTGAAGTAAAACAAGTGTTTGCTTCTAGGAAACTATTACAAGTTGGAACCTCTAATCGTCTGCTACTGAAATCCGTCGTGTTTAAGGATACCTTAATGAAATTTTACTGGAAATTTGCCCAAAAAAGCCATTTCTCATGTGACTGTTTTTTTTTTAATTCGTGCAGTCCACTGTTCTATAATAATGTAATTATGCAGCTCCTAATGATATAATTATGCAATTTTCATCTACGTCGTAAAAAATACTGTGTCGCATAAAAACTGTTATCGTTGTACTGCA
This sequence comes from Eumeta japonica, assembly GCA_005406025.1. Taxonomy (NCBI): domain Eukaryota; kingdom Metazoa; phylum Arthropoda; class Insecta; order Lepidoptera; family Psychidae; genus Eumeta; species Eumeta japonica. Next base: position 28,125 of record BGZK01002523.1, on the reverse strand, counting down.
TATATTTTGACACATATCAAATTTCCTACCGGCTCATAGCTCGTTACACGTGTCTATTGTTGTATGCTGTAACAAGTGAACCTGCGATGGTCGAGTGCATTTGCATTCGAACCAAAAGTTACATAACCCGACCACGGTCTATTGACCAGTGCGTTTTTACCTTAAATCAAATTAAACCATACGTCTCCCGCGCTTCGGACGGCACGCTAAGCCGGTCCGGTCTCGGAGCGGTTGCCGGGCCAATGTGAAGGGTTGAATGGCCAACACCCTCAGTCTGAGAATGAAGATTGTGCCATGACACACCTCAACTATAGGGTTGTAGAAACGTAACAACACATCGACTCCATATTGTGTGATCGTGTGGTCGGCGCGTCGGGATGGAACTACGAGGCTGTGGGTGGCGGCGGTCGTTGGGCCAGGAGCTCGCAGCTTGGGCGGCACGTGTCGTAGACCGCGCTTCGATGGCCTTTCGGAGCCCCTCCATCTTGACCATTTGTTTGATAGCATCCTGCGTGCTTCTTGATTTCAGCCGCCATGTTTGAGGTGTTTGTCTCTATCCTGAGACATTTATCTATCTAGACAGATGTCTCGGGATATGAAAGTCGCTTTTGGGGGATAAATCGAATTACTCCCCAAAAGTGACTCTTATTTTTGTAATTGATTCATTTATTTTACACGTCCTTGTTTCGATCACAAACATACATGTGTGTACCAAATAACAGCTCAGTCGGTCCAGTAGTTTCGGAACAAACTGGCTGTGACGGTCCAACGGACCGGCAGACACACGACTAATCCTATAAAGGTTTTCATTCTAAGGTACGAAATCTTAAAAATGATAAAACAAGAAGTTGTTCGAATAGGGCTATCTCCAATCAGACGAGCCCGACGACCGAGTAAACAATGTTCTTTTGTCTGCATGGTGAACGCATAAAACCGTTGCTACCTACTCGGAAGAAAGTTCTAGCAGTAGCCGTGATACCACTGCCGAACTGCCGATGGTGGAGACGATGCAGTCTGTCAGACAGTCCCGTGGCCGTTAACAGAATCGTCCACGCGTCATACGTCGCCCGATAGTTATTTATCGGTGCGTTATGTCGTTAATGCGACGATTTGTATGCGCGACAACGGCGACGGCCATCTTAATATGACCGGAGAGTCGGATTTCGACGGCCCGCCGCGACGAGATGTGTGCCGGCGGAAGATGCTCGTGTCTCGCTCGGCTCGACGTGGTCTAGAATTAATTAGAACTCTTGAACTACGTCTAATATTACACATGAAGTTCTTTAATACGCTTCGAGTTCTGCATGGATTCTGGTAATGTTGTATGGCGGACCTGAAACTGTCAGTTTCTGTATTGAAACTGAAGTTGTATGCACCGCACGGTTCGGATGATTTCATGGTTTGTCTATTTGGATGTCTAAAATTTTTTGCCGTCCGTATGAAATGCTTCGAGGTCATGTCAAGGACGCTTTTTGAATTTACAGAGCCTCGTTTGAAATTTCTTTCCGTGAAAATCCTCACGTCTGTCACATCCAAAGAATAGAGGTAACGATGTTGTGTTAGATGATGGGCCCGACGCGGACGCTGCGAATTAATTTTTTATTGGTTAGTCTAAATCCACTAGTTGTTTCTAGTAAAAATGATATAGACAGGTTTTTAATTACTCTTAATTAATAGTAATAACCTAATTTGAAAATATTGAAAAAAAATAATTGGAGGCTTGCGCGTGCGCAGGTTATGATGTGATCAGAAATTATTCCAATTCATTATGCATTTGTTCTGTTTTCCAATCGGTGCATAACTGATGACTAAATATATTATAAAGTTAGTGTATGACTGTCTAGAATGAAAATAGGAAAAAATGACATAGGCAATATAAAGGAAATAAACGCGAAACGGACATTTTTTAAACTTTGACGTCCGTCTATCGTTATATAGTATTTAATTTATCATTTGTGGGGTCAGATGGCGGCGGCGCACGCGCACGCGACAGGTGCTGTAACGGATTCCTGTTTTTATTTTTGTCCCACACCCACAAAAGCGTGGGTTTGTCGGTGCGACAGAGACGGGAGAGCGGCGTACGCTTTTCCTTTGTCGAAGTGACGATTTGTAGGACCCGATCTCGGAACCAACCTCTTACCTATCGTAGCTTTGCCGGAAATGCTCACTTGCAGCCTTGAGATTTGCCGGAAATGCTTACTTAGAATTTGCCGTTCAAAGACCCAAAAACAATTAAATTCCTTACCTCTAGAACATGTTCTTCCTTTTTTAATAAGAATGCAAATAGACCTTCGAAAAGATCTATTTCAGCCTGTACTTACGTCATATGAACCCTAAGCTCATTGTTTCTTACATAAAAGGAATTTAGCAAGTAGATACGCATGGAAAACAACTCTATGAATTTCCCAACTTTTATTTGCGTAACTTCCACGATATACAAATCCACAGATAAACGGCGTTAGATATTAATACATCTGATCACTTCAAGCGTGGCTTCACGCTAGCGCCAGGTGTACTAAGTACCCTAACCAATGTCGGTCTACTTAGAAGTCTTTGTGATATGCACATTTTTTTAATGCGATCATCATCATATCCCTCCGTTTTAGGAATGAAGTTTGATTTTAGATGTGGTATTGAATCATTTGTTCGTGATAACAGATGCCGATCAAGTCATCGACAGAAATGTAAACGTGGTCTCTTAGGTTCCAGGGTAATTGAACATTATTAAGTATATATTATATTGTCTCTCACAGAGACTAGCACCGAAAGATGAAAACGTAAATTGTAATCCTAAACGCAAGGTTCGATAGATAATGTATGGATAATCTACGAGTTGTGTTTTTTGTTATTTCGCTTCAACCCGCCGCTAGACTGACCCAATTTTAGAAGGTTAATGTGTCATGCAGGACGGTAAGAATCATCACGCTAAAATAATGGTATATACCATTCTGCAATTTCGTAGTATCGTAAATACCGATAAGTTTGCGGAGGGTTGTTCAAATAATCACTAAAGGGTTAGGAGGGTCTTTGCTTTGCTTATTTTTGATGATATGTGATGGTTTAAATGGCGATTGCGTCAGCTATATCTATTTATTTAACTTATCGTATTTATTTTTTTTTTTTTTTTGGTAAATTTAGTAGATTCTGTTTTCAACATAATTAAATATATGAAAATCGTACTCGTTTATACTCTAAAGTGAAAAGGATGTTTAGGGATTTCAGGAAGTTATTGATTAATGCTAGCTAATGCACTCTCACGTAGGATTAATAATAATTATGGTGATGTAAGAAAAAACCCAAAGTCGGGGAAGTACCGCGCACGCTATTTTTTCGTCTGAATTTCTCCGTTCTAATATCGGATTTAACTGTATTAAATTAATATTTTTTTTTACTATTTATCGAGGAGTGTTAATTCCAATTTACCAAATTTTAAATAGAACTATATGCATATTGTTTGTATGTCAATTATATAATATTCAAATACGATGTTAACGATCAACTTGAATGAATATTAAATGCGCATTGCATTTCTTTATCGTTTATTAATTCTTTATTTCATTGTCATAGAATTAAGAACTGCGATGGATACTTATAAATAACAATAGAGAGACTCAAATAAAATTCCGCAAAAAAATGCTTACGTAAGCACGGAGAGGGGGAGGGGGTAAGAGCTTTGCTTACTTTCGCTGACAAGCTAGGGAGTGGGGTTAAAATGACTAAAATTCTGCTTACGTAATACTTGAACAACCCCTGGCACCCGATTAGCGCTTGACTTCATGAAATAAGTGGCGGTATTAGAGCTTTGAACCGGCATGTATTTATTATGAAACAGTTTAGTAAACTCTTGCCCGAAGGCCTCGCCCGCACGCAGTCGCTCCTGGCGGTTCCGCACTCACGTCGTCGTCGTCGACGTTTTCAAAGGGAGCGAGTTCGACGACCGGTCGGCACTGCAGAAACGAAAGAAAAAAAAAGGACTGGAAATACCGGAGGGGTGGTTTTCAATAGCAGACTCGAGTTGGCGTCGCCCGCGTCGAAAGCCCCTCGGTGTACGCGGGCCTCGCGCCGGAGTCGTAATTACGCAAAATTAATAAAGCGGCGATGTGCGCACGCGACGGTCCGCGTTCGCCTTTTTTGCTCGCTCGCGTATCGTCTGAAAAAGGGGTAGGTACATAGTATACGTTTAGTATCATTTCTATTTATTTTCAGTGAAAATAAAAAGGTTAGCAATATATAGGAAAATTGGAGAGAATTATAGACGCGGATGAAATTACGGAATTTAATCGACAAGAAGGACTAAGCTCTTATAAGAAACGATAAAGTCGATAAACCGGTGGATTTCATATTAATCTAGATGCTTACGGAATGTTGGCAGTAACACAAGGGCCGTGCTAATCCTTCGTCAGCTCTACAAAGAGCAAATCTTATTCCAAGACCGATAGACGGGTGCGAGTGAGCTCGTGACCGGGAGCCTAAAAAGCCGAAGAGAGACGAAACGCACCGAACGCGTTCCGAACGTAAACATCTGCCGTTCGAGCGGCGCGTGCGTTGATTTTTTTGTGTTTTTTTTTTGCTCCCAGTTACCTGACGACAAAAGATTGTTAAAATTCAATGGTCGATTTTAGGAAAGAAAATGTCGTATTATTTAATTTGATTTACGACGCGACTGCCAAAGGGCGAAACGTAATAATGTACTTGACGCGGTGTCTGCAAATGAAATATGACAGTCAACGACAGTAAAGTATGATTGAAATTACACGATATCCGAGAAACAACACTCACGAACACGTATCTAGAGAATGAGCTATTTCATCGTTAAAAAAAGGATCAATTTTTGATTTAAAACGTGCGTTTGTGTCAAAAAAAAGCAGAGTCACACGCATCGGGTCTCATTGAAATTGATTAAATTGATCGAGACGTCGTTGTCGTAAAGTTTGAAATGACAGACGTTTCAAAATAACGTCAAATTTCTTCATTAAAATCGGAATACTTATTCAAGAAGCTCCATCTAATGCCGCGAACTCCTTTTGTACCGGTCGCTTCGTTCAAATAACGTTTGACTAAATATTTGAAATGAAAAATAACTCGTAGGTACCTTTAATAATTTTGAAACGGGAAGCTCATAATTTTGAGCTCGAAAATGTGACAAATGACGTTTTCATGCTTTCCGAGCTGGAAAACATTATTGCCTAAAACATAAAACAATACATTAAATTTACAACCCTGTCTGCAAAGTCAACCGTCGCCCAAATCTTTTCTCTGTTTCTCGTAGAAAGTAGCTTTGCTTCTCAATAACCTCGTAGAAGAAAATTCTTTACTCTGATGAGATAATGTATTGCTGTTAGGTTACTGTGTCGTAACTCTACCGGGAGATATATTGAAGTAAACAAATAAAACATTTTATTAATTTAGAGCTTCAAATATCATTATGAAATCATAATGTTTCTGTAAAACAGAAACCATGAAAAGTAAGTTATTTGTCTAATTTGTCTAATGACGTCCGCGCTAAATATTATCAGAGATAAAAATGACAGATGAGTAATTAGTTTCAATTTTTCCCTTATCTTTTTCTCCGTGTCAACATTGTTCTTGAAAGTATCAACTCAATCTGGTAAAACATTTATCGGATTTAAGCTTAACAAATCTTACCTCGTTTTAATATTTGATCGTGTTGAAATTTTTATTTACATGGCATTTTTCAATTAGCGCTAGGAGGCAAACAGTTTTAAATCAAATATCTCAGCATACCTGATAATGTATCTAACTTTTGAAATTTTGTATTCGCCAACATTTTGAAAACGTTTCGTTCAACAAGACCAAAATGCTTAACACTAAAATACATATTTTCTTTACCTATAAGTAAAAATGGAATTCGAGCTTATAGCATACCGTAAATAAGCGAACGTTCACAATCAGTGCTTTGTGATTGTCGATCGGAATTATTTATTGCATCGCTCGGGCGTACGTCTCTGCGGGGCGAGCTTTTCGTCGGGGGCACGGGATCTACTAGCGTCTCGGCCCGGTTTGGCCCGCCTGCCTGACGCGTAGGATCGTCGGGGCCCGTCGATGTGAAAATATGTGTATTCGTTAGGTTAGCTGTATATGATGCGTCTTCCGTACCTATTGAAATGTAGTTCTTAGAACATAAATTAGATTTCAATTCATATATTTTTGAGCGACTGTATATTTTGGTCGTGAATCGTGGGGGTCCTTTTTGGCGAAATTTATTTCTTTTAAATTTTTAACATGTCATTATTTTAGTTAATTACATCCGATCATTCATTGTTGTTTATTTGCATATTGTATCACATTGTTTTCGAAAACTCCATACAGTGTGAGCATGATTCTGCCTGTACCTTTCGTAGGTAAATAAATAAGACTGAATACGTGTTCATCGTGTCAATGAAATCATCAATTTGAACCATACTCATTACGAAGATAAACTGCGCAACGATAAATCCCTCCCGCGACATATTCTGAAGTTTTTGCTGAGCTGTATATAATTTCTATACACGATACATAAACCATAAAAAATCTTTGTAGCCATATTAATTTGTTTCCATATAGTTGTTTATGGAGGTGAGAGGGTACGTGTGTTGTCGAGCGTAACCGCGGGTATATTTGGATCATAAAAAAACAACCATACTTAAATCTTAGCTCAACGAAGCGGGCGGGGTAACGGCCGATTGCTAATTATTGATAAAATTATCCCCCCCACTTCGGTTCGTCGTCCGTCCCATAGAGCATAAACCGCGGCGTACCCTGTTCGTCAAAACGCGCAGCCTTGTAATCGTATTTGGCGACGCATCGGCGCAGTCTTCGCTGACGGTCGTCAATCGGTACGATCGAGTTGATCAAGAACACCGAGCATCCAGACGTGTCCATGACTAAAAATTCACTTGTTCTTTGACGTGACAACGTCTTAAATAAGGTTGTCTGGGAGTCACTTGAAAAGTGTAACGCTCGGTAACCGATGACACCGAACGAGAGGCCCGCCGAATGCCTCTCTCCCACTCAACTATGATCGGTCTGCCGCGCGCGCTAGAGAATTAGTGCATAGCTCAAATGTATTGCAAGTTATTGTATGTATATTGTATATACCTATGTATGTGTAAAGGTAAAAATAAAATTTTGTTAATATGAAATTCAGTGCGAGATTCTTTGTATAAATTAATGTTTTAAATATAATTGTATAAATAAATGTTTTAAATTGTTACTATTATTTCATCCTTCTTCCTACTATACGAATGAATATTCACATTAAAATGATTTTACCATTCAAAGTCGTTGTCACGTAAAACTTTCGCCCGTATACCGACTTTACAGGCAACCAAATTTTTTATTGTATTATTTCCGATGATTATTTCAAGCAAAATTCGAAATGGTGTCGAGTTTGTTTATTGAAGGGCCGTCTCTAAATGTGTTTCTAATGCCACTCCAGTGCTATCATCGATTGAGTAATGATGATCGACATCTTTTATTTTGAGACAACGACGCACAAACCCGTCGTAAAATCATATCATATGGAACGCTTCGATATGTACGTGCGGTGAACCCAATTGATTGATAACATTTGTTTTTCATTTATTTATGATCTTATTTTTATTTTTTATTTTTTTTTTTGCGCGTGAAGGTGTAATTTTGTTTGGAATAAGCTAAGAACGCATTATAATACGCCGAACAAGCGACGACGTCGAGAAGTACGGTTCGAAGAAAGATAGATTGAGTTTGCGACTTATTCTAACTGAAATTTCAAAAAAAAAAAAAAACTGAAATAAGTGCAGTAGATACGTTAGCCTTGAATACTTGGATGCTTCAACATTTAAGTTACTCATTGTAAAGCTGAGTAATGAATTAACTTAAGTAACTCAGTTATCCGATTAGCGCTACCAAACGTATGTCACATATTATATTTTTATCCACATGTGTTCATTCACAGAAATGACGTATTAGTGTTGTCGTTGTAGTCGTATGCATTTGGTGTGTGCATGTTAAATATCTGTTTTGACAAAGAAGAAGTCGGGGAGTTGAAGTCCGGTGCAGGACCGCATTTGGATACGGGAGATTAACCTAAAATCCTCTTCTCAGGATTCGGTAGGAAATCGACTTCCGTAACGACCCGGTGTAGGTACGATCGCCGTAGAAAATCCCTTCGGCGAAGCCTCCTCTGCGACCTTCGAGTTTAAAATTCCCAGTACAGTAAGTGGCTTTCGGGTGTGGGAAAATAGAGAGGGGGCGGCGGGGCGTGGGCGGGGGCGCGTATTAAAAAGTTGGTAACGGCCGCCTTAGGAAGTTCGCCGGGCGGGCCTCGGCTCTGAGTGCCGCCTCCGACTTTAGAAAATGGACGCCTTAAATATTGCATTCTCTCTGCGTGTACGTATCTCGGCCTCTTGTTCTTTTCTTTTTTTCTCGTTAGTATTTTAGGATTATCTGCGTACGTACGCGAGCGAAATCGGTAGAAATGTGGGCTCAGAGATTGTGTCTAAAACAGTACTTGAACTTTTTAATTTTTTTTTCCTTTTGTGCTATAGTAGTGCGATGTTAATCATGTGAAGTACACTCTTTTGTATTCCAGCCTAGGACAGATATTTGTATTTCATATAATCCGCACGAATGATAAACGCTTGCCTGCAGCATGCATCAACGTGCAGCATGCAACCCACCGCTGACCCTCGAATCTGCCTCCCCACTACGAATCTCTATCCAAAGGATTGAATATTGATTCCAGAGGATTGACAGATATCGAACACCTAAACTAGTGTTAATTTTATAATTATCTTAGTCCGCTAATCGTTATAATGTTAATTTCTACGTACGTTTCATGTTCATCAGGCACATCCTCAGGAAATTGCAGACAGTCACATCAGCTTGGATGTGGATACTCCTTGGAATACTGAATGAAATATTGAAATACTGGAATGAAAGGAGATACTCCTTAATGTCGGATAATATCATGCAAAAGAAATGGAGAAATAAAAGAAACTGATGCACTTCTATCATTTGTTTTTCTCGTTTTCAAATTAAAGCGAAGAAAACATATTAAAATCAATTTTATTTCTCTCTCAACAACTGCCGCCGATATCAGACGACGCGTAGACGAAGTGGTTGAAGGTAGAAGTCGCCGGTGTTCGCCTTAACTGAGGCTGAAGTATCGACAGTGACCTTGAATAGTGTATTTTTGGAAACTATTACCGCAAAAGCCTGTCATTAGCAGACGTTCGTAATGTACCACCCCATCATAGACGCTAAAATTGTACAGAGCCTATTTAAAAATGTTATTTCAGAAAACTACGAGTTTATACATTGACAAAAAAAGAAGAAGCACTTTTAGATATAACTAAAGGGATACACGATTAAAAAGTAGTGATGTAGTTGCCTTCGTGTCTATGCACTATCTAGATACTAAAATTATTGCTTTTTGCAATTATATGTACTATTGTTAACAATTTTTATTTGGTTCCATGTTGAAATTGAATATTTTTAAAACATATATAAAAATATATTTATTTTTTACCACCTACCATGTGGTATATGTCTACTCTTCTGTCAAATTTGTGTGAGCTTACAAAAAAATTATGAACTTATTTTTTAAAATAATAACTTATGTTACTGTTTGATTTTGAACCATGACATGATTGAACATAACAGAGTATTAGCACATTGACAAAACTTTTATTTTTATGAAAGTTTACGAAACATTTTTCAAACTTCTTTCTAGGGTAAACTGAATTGTCAAAAAACATCATAATACGATGATAGCGAACCGTCCTCATTAAATTACTCGCACTATACATTTTTGTAGAATATTTAGTAATTCAATTTAAACACCGTCCCTTGCGATTCTTATAATTTAGAATCAAAAGAAGATAATATAAAAGCTACGCGTAGACTTCTAGAACACGAGTCCCTCCAACCCGCAGCGTGGACGACGTTCGCTCGATCGAAACCGATAATTATTTAATTGGCCGACGGTTAACAGAGTGCTTCTAACGCTATCCAATTTTCTGTCTAGTTTCACTGAAATTCAGTAACCCGATACGTTATTGAGGGTGGAAAAATCCAAAATTAACTATCTCATCGCGGTTTATCCGTTTCTATTACAATGACCCGAAGAAAAATATTTACTACCAAATTGAAGGTTTCTTTTCGCGTCGCCGACCGCGAGCATCGAGTTGACTACTTCTATGTCATTAGGGTTAAGTAGTCCGTCTAAAAGGTTTCATCGCATTTTTACGAAAGAAATATGTCATTACTATTACTCCTAAAACGACTACGACTCGTTTGTAAATATGTGTATAAATTCATAAATACAGTTAAGGAACCAGGGACTAAGGGCTGGACGACTTATGTTAAGGCGTAAGCGCGTAGTCAAATGTTTTGCTACTTACGTTGTATTTGCTAAACTTGGAGTCCCATCCGTAATGGAGTTCCAGAGTTTGTAACCGTGGCCGGCGTCGGTGGCGGCCTTCTTCCGTAGCCGCGTATCGCTGTCGATGTAGCTTGGGCACTTTCTAAACGGGTTCGCTTTACAAGGTCCGCGTAGATTTAGTCACATAAAGGCCCTTCGCCTCGCCGGCGTCCGCTAGCCAGACGCCGGCGGGTTCGGCCGTGCCGCTCTCGATATTCAGCTTTTTCGACCGAAACCGAACTGAACCGCCCTATCGGAATAAGTCGAACTGCCCGACCGTCGTCGGTGTCCGTTCGCGTTGCGGTAAAAGGCCGTATCGTCCCTGATGTAAAGCTGCCGTCTATCGCTATGATTCTTGACGTCTGCCCTCAAAACGCTTGTCGCGCCCTCGGCCCGCGATCGCACTTTCCATAAAATTTGCTTTAATCGCTTGAGGCGAGAGTGTGGAATATCATAATTCACTGAAACATTCGTATAGATAATTCACGAAAAGTTACACATGACCTAGTATATTCGGCTGGAGTCACACCGGGTGCTCATATTTGCTGTGCCTGGTTCCGACACCCCGCCGCCGGGGCCGTGCCTACCCACAAACTTTTATTTCTCGTCGATGGATTTTAACCTTAGGGCCCTCTCAGCTTGTATTTATTATGTTAAAAACTTGTCAATCCATAATCCCGCGGCCAGTATTCGAATCCGTTAGGTTTTCATTCGAGGAATCGAACACGTGCATTATGAAAGTTGTATATAGATCAAAATCTTCACTCTTAATATTTCATCCGCCATATTAATTTTTGCGACCCGTAAGTGTCTACACCGCCTCTATGTATTAACCACTATATGTATACACTAGCTTTTGCCCGCGACGCCGCCCGCGTAGTCATACAATGATGATTTTTTTTTTGGTTAGGATTCGCGTAAAACGTACGAAAAATTTTGCCGTAGGTCACAACCCGATAGGACGTAACGCCTCCTTATGCTCGACGACGCTCTTTCTATGAAAATATTCGATCCGCTATGTCTGCCTAACCGATCTTCGAAATTTTTACATTAATCGATGGGTTATTTTTTATACTAATTTTAAGCATTTTTTCATTGGCCATTCGTTGGTACGGTGTCAGAGTTATATTAAAAAAAAACTATTAAAGTAATTGTCAAGTGAAATGTAATGAAATGAAACGCTTTGTTTCAAGATTAACGTTTAAATTTGGGAATTTTATCGTATTTGCGCTATTTATAACATTTGTTTAAATAAATATGCTCATTTGAGATTTGTAAAGCATCATTACAAACCGTTTTAGCTACTGCGTGGTTTAAACTAGTACCTTTTGTCGTACAATGCCGAATGAGAACTCCATATTTGACAGAAAGTTCGCGACGCTTCAGCACGGTTACAGAACAATCCGGTTTCTAGTTCGCTTTAAATGTACAGCGGAGAACGTATTTGAATCGGTCTCGAGTTCGTGTCGACGTCGTATTAAGTACGCGACGTCGACTACGGGCAATCCGACAGTCTAAAGAACTATCACATAACAAATACCGATAACACTACGTTTCCTCAAACTGTGTCGATGTTGATTTGATACAGATTCGTCCGCTTTTAAAGTTGCGCCTTATTCGTATTAGGGACACGAAAAAAACGGTACCGAATCGAAGTCATACTTGAGAGAGGTTTCAGTCATACTTGGAACAGTTCTCAGTCATATTTGAGACAGGAGAAGTCTCAGTCATTCCTGAGAGGTCTCAGGAATCGACATTCGTCAAAATTATCTAAGGGTTTTCTTAAAAAAAAACACACTAGATTGGTTTCAGCAGATCATTTTGGATTTGTAAACGTGATTGAAGATTTTTCGTCGAAGACTGCTTTAGTACGTTAGGTAATTGAAGACATGAAATGCGCTTGTACTGCCGCTTCCATGTTGCCATCATCATCAGACCAGCCGTATTATTTATCATACCGTTTCTAGCGATGTCAACGTTCTCAAAGTTTTAAATCGATTGAGCGATCGGAAGTGGTTCAACCTATGACCGCCTCCCTGCTGCATCGTCACACGGACTCGTAGGTGTCGTATCGTCGAATCGACTTAACGAACCTCAAACTCTAAATTGTGAAATGGTAAAAATTTTGGACTTCAAAAGTATATTGTCATCAGTTTTTAATGCGCCTGTGCATTTGCACATTCATACTTCCAGAAGTACGTGACAACTGAGTCGGAGGAATTCCATTGCATTCATTCATACAAAAAGCTAATAAAATATTGGTAAGAATTTCAAAATTGTTCACAAACGTGCTATCGTAAAGTAATTCAAGTCTTCAAATTCTAGGTTTTTTTTTCTAATGTGACTGCAAAAATTTTAGAAATCTTCCAGTTAAATTATACCGTATAACGCTTTGCTTCGAAGTAGAACGGAATACTGCAGCGTACTCTGGAATCCTTATGAGATCTATAAAAAAAGTTTGCAAAATGTACAAAAAAGGTTTACGCTGCGGTATTATTGTTTATTAACAAAAAAAAAGCGCCTAGGTATGAGGACCGTGTTAGAAACTTTATTGTGCAAACTTTGCCCTGCAGAAGACAATTGTGTGATTGTCTTGTAAATCAGCGAGCGGTATGGAGGTGATTTGCTTTCCGGTGTTAAATCGTCAGTTGTGTGTCGACTTCTCGCCCCGGGGAATCTACAACTATTATATGTTTGGGGTACTCTGGAACAAATGTAGGTGTACTATTACAGACAAACAAAATGACGTTCATTCTCAATTTATTAACAAAACGCTGCAAGTCTATAGACTTTCTCCACCAAAATTACTTTTCATTTAGAAAGGTTAAAAATGTCGTGGTCAGTGTGAATAGCCCGATGAATACTTGTTTTAGATTCGAATGTTTGTTTTCATTTTTTTTTATATTAAAATGTGATTAAATTGTTACCGTTCGCGATTGCCGTGTGGTCGTCCGTAATTGAGCCATTGATCATTTTATGTTTGCGCTTGGTTATTATTGAACATAGCTTCGTGTGTCTTGTTGATGATTCAAAAAATGCAACAAATAACAATGTCGATTCAATGTCGTTCTCTATGATCTCTCAATACGAGGTAAAAACCATATCACCCCTACTTCGACTTCGCGTCCATACCGCTTGTCAGTCGGCAACTGGACAAACCAAACCGGCCGAACTGGCAGTGTATGACTGCGTGTGGTTTCGGCCGCGAGTGTATTGTTATTGGTTTTAGTTCGACTCAAAATATCATGTCGAAGTGGAACATATTTTTTGTAATAGACTACCATCGAAATAGAAAAGTATAGAATTATAACGTCGAACAAATTTACGTTCATTCGTAGCAGATGACTCAAACAAATGTAAATGAGGATGTACCACATATTTTTAAACCAAATAAATCTTTTACAAAGGATCTTATTATTATCTTTTTTAGATGTAATTTCGAATGGTAGTGTTATTTCTTAACCTAACAGAAAGAATGAAGACAATCGTTGACGACAGAAAGAGAAAGAATAAAGACCCATGTTCGACATCTGTGCGGAGTCAATATCGTGTGCCACGCCCACTACGAAGCCAATTTCGTATGTTCATTTTGTTTATGTGGGAACACTTCTATGCTTTTCTATTTCGATGTAGACTATATATATTTATTTAAGTCGTTACAGCTCTCACAGGCAGATAAAAGTAAGGATTATTACGACATCGTGAATGTTTTTGTTTTTCATTTTGTCAATCCTTCAACCCATTTTATCGCTTTTCTCTTTTCAGTAATGGTATTATGTTATCCCCTTAAAACTGATTGATTTTCCGTATTCGTTCCATTTCGTCCGCCCAGCACGGTCCGGGCCGAGTTCGCCTGCATGCGTCAGCCAAAACTGTCATCGTCGTCTTCATTTGAGCTGAAGCAGACGTCTCATACAGTTCAGATGGAGCTGTATGAGACGTTTTAGAAGCGACGCGTCTGCAACAACGGAACATCACATGAGCCGTATAAAGAGATTGTTGTTAGTATCTATATAATTAAGCAATATTCTCTTCATTCATTTAACGAGTAAAAAGATAGCGCTTACCGAAAAAAGAAAAAAGATCAATGTAAATTCTGAGATGACATTAAGTTTGCGATAGTTTTCAAATCTAGAGGTTCAGTAGTCTTTCAGCAGTATTCCACAAATATTAACAGTTCTTGCAAAGACTCGCTTTGGCCCTCGGAGTGATGCCGGCTGGTACACATTTTTCTTCTTTTCCAGCTACAGTTTTCCAAATAGCTTGAAGGACAAAGGACCGCGAAATCGACATACGGACGTCGTCGTGTAGTAGTTTGAAAACGAAAACAACACGTACCTACACCTACCTAGAGTAGGATTGGTTTACCAGATGCTAAGGTTATTGCAGATTTCAAGAACAATTTGTTTAATTCCTTTTTATTGTGTTCGTCCAGTCATTCGTCAATGTAAACACTTCGCAAAATCATTTCGTACCATTTCTCGTAAACTATTTTCAGGTATCGTGTCGAGTGATCGGCTTTCGTCGGGCGCGTTCGGGCGCACTCGGCCCTCTCGGTTCCGGGGCGCGAACTTTCAAGTCGCCATTATCGCGGCGCGAGTTGATGAAGCTCGCCTCGCGACTGTCCCTCTCTGGCGTTCATTATTATCGTTCGTTGGCAGCTGTAGCTGTCTCTCTCGGGCGTACAGCCATTTTAATAGAGGGGAGCCGAGCCGGCAACGCCGCCTCGCGTACTACAGAAGTTACGACGCGAATGTGTCTGGAGCGGTCGCGATGGGTCTAGTGTAAGTAGCTGCTAGTCTAATGATTTTTTTACACACATGTGTGCGCAGGCTCACCATGATCGCGGAATCTGAAATCGGGACCCGGAGCACTCCGTTCGGGACAATAATTTGAGAACGCAGCCCCCGACCGGATATCGCTGTATAATGACCTTGTTCATTAAATTAAATGCAATATTTATATGTAAATATTTAATACAAAAGTAGAAGTTAGTGATCATTTATATGGGTCTTATATCGCGTTCAATTATTTGATTATTCCCGATCGTAGGGGATACTTTTTTAATGTACGAAACGAAAACGAAGGGAATTATAAAATATATATATATATATATTATTTTTTTTGAGATTTCCTTACCTAGTTACTTTCAAAACGAAACCCTTATGGTTGATTAACTGTGGACGGTCTGTCCGTTTGTTCCTTATTGCTATGAAGTTGAATTTGTAGAAAAAGTTAAATATTTAATTCTTATGAAATTTATTTTTTTAATTATATCCGATCCGCAGTATTTCAGGAACATATTATTTATCTCTTAGGAAATCGAGTGATTAGAACTAAGTAAAGATGAATGAAGGTAGATGGACAAATTTAATCTACTGAGCGAATGTGTATTATGGAAGGGCAGACGAGAATCGCGCTACAAAGTTTTATTTCAAACAAATTTATGCAATATTAAAGGGCCCATGCAAAATTTTAAACAGTTTTAACCGACGAGTTTGCATGAAACGATTGATGGATCAATCAGAATCAAAGCAAGTGAGATATCAACCGAAGTTCGCATCACGCGACATCATGTCAAATCTGGGAGTTGGGCATGAGTTTATAACAATATCAAGAACACTAAAAAAGATGGGTTAATCTTCGGAATGGTGCGACGTGTGCACATTTGCAGGTATTGTCAAAGGGTATACACACACACTTACTACACTGCATTTCCATGGGTGACACAGCGCAAACGCCGCAGGTCCGATCGACGACTCGGCCGGCGTAAATTGTCGATGTCCCAAAACTAAATTAAATTGCGATCCAATCAAATGACGACTTTCGATTGTGTAGTTTTTTTCATGTTTAAAAATTAAAGTCTACTTTGGAACTGGGAATTCGTCTCCGAATTGTTAAATATTATTGTTTTATGATGTTTTATGATTACAACGGAATCATCTCATTCACTTCTCGTCCATTTCAGATTATACACACTTCCGGTATGTGATAAATATTAAAATTTTGAAATTACTTATATGTATAGGTTAGTATACTTTTTTAGTGAAAAAATAAATGTAAAATTAGAACAAATAAATTTCAAAGATGAATAAAATCTCGAGTCTGGTTGATGCAGAAACGAATTGATTATAGGCTTACTTACCCGGTGCGGATTACCCTACCAATATGAACCTTAAAAGATTAAGAAACATAGCTATCAGAAACAGTTTGGCTGGTATGATCCAGCAGTGAGATGTCCAGTTAATTGTCTTTTTTACTTATTAGTATGTTTAATATTAAAAATGTTATTCCACACACCCTTCGGTATGCGTATCTCGTCACACCCGACTGATTTTTAATCACTGTTCATTATTACTTATACTATAAAATTCACAATTTGTTTAAACTGTAAATATTATTTTAGGAATTTTTTTTTTAATAAAATTAGTTTTTACCAACAAAAATTTTCACAAATACCTATGCATTTGTCATGTCGTACGATATAGCATCGCTGCATTTCAGTGTCAACAAGTGTTATGCGTTTTTTTTTTTCGACTTGTAATCAATAAAGCGCAGATCTAAACACTCGCTTTTTGTTTACAACTCGAAACAAGTGTTCAATAAATATCAGGCGTGCAGATTGAGCGCAGACGGTCCCGGTCGAGCCTCGGGTCGCGGTCACGCTAGTGGTGCGGTGTCAAAAAAAAAGTCATCATCGCTGTGACGCGGTGCGGGTTCGACGGCCCGTCGGAGCGCGCGTGGCGGCCGGCGCGGGAACGCCCGCCGCGCCACCTCCACGTCGACGCGATGGACTCTACTCGGGACGGTCACGGACATGTGACGAGCATTGAGATGATGCGTGCATGTTTGACTGGCGCATTTATCGAATCAGTTGGTAAAAATATTTAACTGATATCCACATACAGAATCGTTTCACAACTTCGTCTTGTTATCCTAAGCAAGCAATCCTTGTGTGTATGTATGTACGTTTAGGCTTGTGCACTGGTATCTCCGTAAAGGCCCCTAACGACTACAGTCTGAATCTGTACTTTGATAAAGTTTTACTTTTCGTGTTTATCGGTGCTGGTGTGTCTTCCCTGGAATAAATGAGATAAAAGTGAATTTAACCATTGTGCTTTATTTCGTTGCACTTTTTAGAATTACAATATTACGTTATTGCTTCTCAACAACAAATGGCGTTTACGTTGGTCAAACTAAGTAAATGGAAAACTGAGCATTCTAGCAAGTTATTTTTGCTGTATGGTGGCTGTGGGCGTAAGGTCAGTAAACCAGTATTTCTATATCTAACGTCTTCAAATTGTTAATTGTTTGTCTGGCGGTATGTGATGAAGCGTCGCCCTAATGAAGGAGAAATCTACTGCGAGGTCGTTTTTCCAAAACAAAAGGCAAACAGTTGACCAGTTTACAGTAACTGTTTTTTTTTTGTCTCCTAAAGCGATTATTGCATAAAGACCTGTCATTCCGAAGAAAAAAGTCCCCATCTTTTTTTTTCGAAGCTTCACCTCGTTTTACTTTAGTGGACAACTCCTCGAAAGGAAACATCCACTGAGCGGACTGACTTTTGGTTTCATGATCGTAACACTAAATCCAGCTTTCGCCACCTGTAACCCTGTCGTACACAGCGTTTGATTCACCACCGGCAAATCTTTGCATCATTTCCTCGCATCAATTAGCATGACGGACTTTTTGAGCATCGACCAAATTACGAGGTATCCACCGAGTGCAGAGCTTCCTGGCCGCTAAATGTTTGTGAAGGACTCCTACTGATGACTAAGCTTGTTCAAATCTGCTGGTAGGTCACTCTTGTCAGTGTCTACCACGAGCCGCACGGCACTGATGCCGTCTTCGGTCGCCGCAGAAGGACGTCCCTTGCGCAGGTCGCCAGTCAGGTTACTGCGACCGCGCTTGAAGTAGTTAAACCAGCTATAAACAGTGGCAGGGGACGGAGTGTCATCATAAAAGGCAAACCGAAGTCTGTTATTACTATCTTGTTTGTTTAACTGGCAACGAAATTATAGAAAATCATTGCATGAAAATTTTCTTGCGTTAAATTCATATTGACGTTAGACAATTTCTTTTTGCCGCCAATTTGTAAAAAAGCAAATGACAAATGAATTCAATATACATGATAAGTTTGGCAAAGAGTTTCATTTTTTAAATATAAATATGTTTTATTATTCTATAGTTTCTAAATGGCCATTTCTAAAAATTTTAAATATGACCTACGTATGACGTAAACTACAGGCGGCATAAGTAAATGTAAAATAGGATACCTAAGTAAATGTCGCAATTACGTTATGCTATATTATATGTGTTAATATTGTTGGAAATGAAAGTAAACAACTTTTCACGAAGAAATCTTT
This sequence comes from Eumeta japonica, assembly GCA_005406025.1. Taxonomy (NCBI): domain Eukaryota; kingdom Metazoa; phylum Arthropoda; class Insecta; order Lepidoptera; family Psychidae; genus Eumeta; species Eumeta japonica. Next base: position 9,354 of record BGZK01002523.1, on the reverse strand, counting down.
CATATTCCCACCGAAAATTCAAAGATGCCTGGTAATCGATTACCCAGGTATAGTAATATGTATACACTTTTCCTTGTAATTATTGTATCGCGTATGTTCATGGAATTTTACTGTATCTGTTCCAATCCAAAAAGTCGTATTAGCTGTATAAAAGTATGAGCGAGATGAGGAGCGGACGCGAGAATGAATCGGGTATGGAAATCGACACTAAGGTCGGAACCGAAGATGAACTAAAAAGCGAAACTCGCTTGTTACGCCGCCTACACTCTATATTTTGTATTACTGCTGCCGATGACATTAATAGAAAACCACGCCTAATATATAAAATTTATTATCCAATTTTCCGCCACATCTAATCATGTACGCACAAAATCACAACGTCGGGGGCCGAGGGCAACGTAATAATATACTTTGGCCGTAATTAGGGAACATAGCCTGTTGTGATATCGCCGGTCTCTTTACGCTATGCGAGGCGCGCGCGCACGACGGGCCAGTACGACGAGACAGTCCAGCGGCGTTCAGATTTCGTGTGATGTGTTAAGTGTTTTTGTGTGAATTTTGTTGTGATTTTTGTAGTTCTACACATTTTGCAGTACATTGGATCGTTTTAAAATATTGACATTGACATAAAAATTTTTTCTTATTCCCACGTAAACTGTTGCAGAAGTTTATTCTCGACCGAACCGTAAAATCAGATGATATATTTACTTAGATCACTATCTGCCTTTTAATTTAAAACAAAAAAAGGACATGTATTTTTTTTAATTACGTACATACATCTGCCAACATTTATTAAGTTCCAATAGACTCAAAACTTCTCGTAATGTCTCCGTAGTGGCATGTCGTTGCTGTGTCAGGTCTCGAACATTCTACTACTGTGTCACTCTCTACACCCCCCACACTTTTTTTTATTAGATGGAGGAACTCGAATCTTAACCCTCTGTGCTCGTCCAGTGCAGATCGCAGACTACTAACAAACCATATCACTCCTATGCCCTCCAGGGGCACGAAGCCCACTATTTGATTTGTCTTAAATACACGCCTCATCGCTCAATTCGCCCGGGACGAGGATCACGAACCTGGACACCTTTCAGTTCAAAGGCGGCGTTCATGACCGCCGGACGACGGCCGCTCCACGCCGACGACACTGTCCTGTCATCGTGCGCGAACGTCTCCAAATCCTATTTACTATTTCACCGTAATGAATCAATACGCCGTGATCAATAATTCCTAGCGTAATCATCGCGCCGGCGGCTTATCACCCCGCCGATGGACGCACGATTATTATATGAATTTCAACATTTCACTCCGTCGAAATGTCGACGGAATTCGACGGATCGCCGTATATCATGATGACAGCTACTTTTTGTTGGCCTTTTATCGTGGAGAGTTTTATCAGTTGTAGGGCGGATGGAAACTACAATTATTCCAAGATATCGCACTTTCTGGCCACCGTGTTGTAATGATTGGAAAACTTTCAAACTGTCTCGGTGAATTTTCGAAGTTTCTCCATCAAAACTCGATTTTTAAATGTAGACCGCGGCGTGTGAATGAGATCGGGAACGAATTCGATTGTTAACGAAAAGTGAAGTCGTTGTTATGTTGCCCTTCTTCGCAACATATTCGCGTATCCGATATTGAATGCAAGATAAAACAAATTTAAATCCGTATGTAATGGATTTGTTCTTGTTTTATTGTGCATTGACCCGGTATCATGGACCAGAATTCTCAACAAGATGTTAACTTCAAGACTAAATATATATTTTTTTGTATTAATTATTTGTTAATCATATCTTAAATGGACTATAACATTGTAATTTAGAAATTTATTCTATGATGAATATAATTATTGTATGTTTTTATTAATTTGCAGAATAGTTGTGATAAATTATTATAATTCTTTATGTGCATGACATGATTATCTAGCTATTTCAGAATTTCCTGATGAAGTAGGAAATGAACTAACGAAACGTTGAAGTTTTTTAAATAAATAACATCTACTCATATGTCCAAGTCCCGATATCATTTTTCAAGTTATTATGTGCAGAAAACACGGAAAAAAATTTGGTTGCCTGTAAAGTCGGTATACGGGCGAAAGTTTTACGTGACAACGACTTTGAATGGTAAAATCATTTTAATGTGAATATTCATTCGTATAGTAGGAAGAAGGATGAAATAATAGTAACAATTTAAAACATTTATTTATACAAAGAATTATATTTAAAACATTAATTTATACAAAGAATCTCGCACTGAATTTCATTAACAAAATTTTATTTTTACCTTTACACATACATACGTATTTATATACAAATATACATACAATACATTTGCAAGCTATGCATAATTCTCTAGCTGAGCGCGCGGCAGACCGATCATAGTTGAGTGGGAGAGAGACGCAAGGCATTGGCGGGCTCTCTCGTTCGGTGACTCATCGTTACGTTACCGAGCGTTACACTTTTCAAAGTGACTCCCAGCCGCAACCTAATTTAAGACGTTGTCACGTCAAAAAGTGTAACAACGCAGTTTTTTTCATCTGCAGTGCATTTCTTTGTAGTAACGGCTACTCTACATTGAACATGGTCCGACATGCTCTTGGCCGGTTTTTTTTATTTGTCTGAATTTATCGCATGAAACTAAATAATGACGCATCGTGCGCATACGCCAAGATTAATAAGAGACGGGTGTCAGTGAACAGATACGGGGTGTTGCTTGTTGAATAAAATATACATGTTAACTAATGGAGAAGCTCACACACAGTACGATACTCGGGCTAGGTCCTTCTACCGTACGTCAAACGTACACAATCGAGAAAATTAACAAGAACCACTCGGAGTCTCCACATACTGTTGTTTATGGCTTATGATATTTATTTCGAGTTTATAAATTACGACACATATATATCAATTGATGGATATGAAGTGGCAACACTCTGATATCAGTATGGCGGATAAAAGAACTAGAATTCAAATTACTACATTTGAAAAAATTATGAACGAGAAATATATTGGGCATACGTCTTGATTGACGTTTATCATCTGTCATAATATGCCCGAGTCGTCTGTTTTTATAAAGTATATAGTTTTATTATATTGTTATTAGATATATTTTTGTACAAAGAAGAAATTAATTTTGTATTAAATGTCTCTCCTATAATCGTTCTAATTTCCGTTGTTTTATTTGATGAGATGTACAAGATTCTAGCTCAGAATGAAATGTCTCCTGTTTCGCGTAAATTGACAATTCAATGACAGACTTATAATTTGTCTCGATTTGACGTGAAAATTTTTTTTGCAATTTGTACTTATGTATTAAAAGCATTCGTTTTCAATATTTTTAGTTGATTCTCTTTAAAAACACATGATGTAACCTGTAATTTATAATTTTTAACACGGATTTAAAATAATTTTTAAATCCATAAGTTCGTGGGTTATTTCTCAGTATGAAGGGCTCCTGAAAAACTATTATTTGAAATACAATGTTTCTAATAACACACAAAAAGGGATACTGTAGGTACTATTAACGAACACCATAGCTCCTTTTTTTATCTCTAATGTATAAAAAACCCTGCTTCTTTATATCTCTGTGTTGCAGGTAAAATTAGTTTTTATGTACATCTTGAATTGCGTTAATAGTAAGCTCAGTATTTCGTCAAGAATCCAGTATTTCCGTAGAAATCAAATATTTCCTCACGAATCTGATGTTCCCTTAGATACATGTATCGGATTGGCCCACGAAAGGTTCTTTCCGCACCTTACCCTTGCGGGAACGAGGAATTTGCAATTTCTTGTATTAATTTTATATGAACATCACTATTTTGTATAAATAATAATTTAAGGTTCTTAAAGCACGGACTTAAGAACTCGGGCAAGCGCGAATCTAAATTGAGAAGTGGATAAGGCTTTAAATTTTGATCGCTTATTTGACACTATATTTGATATGCTAAGACTTACACCAGATTACACGATTTAGGAAAATTTCAGTTGGCTGGCTGACGGACGGATGGCCAGTAATAGCAGGCTCGGTGTGTGAAGATTGCTTTGGGTGCCTTTGGGTAGATACAAAACCCTGAAAAAAAACACGCAAATAACATGGGCCTTTATTGATGCATACATCAAATATCATACAATTTGGTCCATTTTAAAAAATATTCCCAAACTTTCCACTAACCTTTAGCTGATGGTTGGGAGAAATTGTGGGTTTATAGGTTCTGTGACGCAAAAAAAAAATTTTGTCAAAGAAAAAAACTAGAATCCGTTTGCAGCGTCAAGTACTGCGTCCAATTGTGAATTTAAGCCATCCAGGGATATACTCAAACATACACAAAACATTTTATCAAAATTAGTCCTACAGTTTAGGAATTAAGTGACAATTGGCAATTACAAAAGAATTATATATATAAAGATGTATTCACTTCTAAAAACAATTTAGTAGAAAATTTATTATAACCTTCACACACCGGATTTAGAATTCGGCATCGTGCAAACTTTCTGTATACATTTCACTATTATTTTAGAGTATTATAATTTTTCGAAGAAAAGTCCGTTGTAGTATGCGCCGGAGCACACACGGCGGCGATGGATTTACAAACGTTACCGCTTTTGTAGTAGCGAGATTGTGTATACAATAAGATACAATGAAAAACGAAATTCACGGTGGGTTTCATTTAAATAATACATCCGGGACAATTATTGACTAAACCAGCACCAAATGCGTTTTTCCAAATCGCAGTTGATGCCGATTTAGTCCATAATCAGTTAACCTGAGAAATAGAGTTGCGATAGACAGACGAACGGATAGGCGTCGGAGTGATATCGTCCCGATCTTGAAAATTACTGAACTAATTTGAATGCGGTATTCTCTGTTATTATGCTTATCACTTGACAAATTTTAAGGGCCTCTTCTGTGACTTATTTCGAATTTTTTTTTTGGTTTGAAAGGGTGTAATCTCGAGCTGCTCCCATAGTCACTAAGTCAGGATCTGATGATGGGATACCAGGAAAATCGAGAGAAACCCTCAAATATTGTAGGTGCATATACCGTGTTTGAGCTCTTTTTCCAGTTTCGAGTTTTTGCGTATGGTAGTTATCATATCATGCTGTTGGGTTGATGATAGAAGACACCGTAGTCCTTAAAGGTTAGGAGTTGTGGGATGATACTGCGATTTGTCGCTAGAAACTATTCATCAGTGGCTATTAGTAAAACCGACAGTACACCGAATTATAATGAATTACTTATTAATCTACATACGTATTTTTAGAATCAGATCAGAATTTAGAATTAGGTCTTGGTAGAAGCGTTAAGTGTATCAAAATAAAAATAAACTGTGTTTACATGTTAGCCGACTACACAGGGTCGCGAATTCATTTAAGGGAGGGTCTGTCTGTGCGCATGTTTAATAAGGTTCCTAAGGATATACAAAATTTACTCTTATGAAATGTTTAAATATTTATTTAACAAATACTTCGAAAAAAAGGATATATAATATCTGAATATTTCGATGATAAGTGTTCATTGACGTAACCAGTTCGACTTCTTATAGGTTTATTAAGGTTTTATGTTAGTGATTCTGTATAATTTTTGTTGGAAACGAGACATCATTAATTTTCATGCTCTTTTCTTTGAGGGATAACTGTGTTAGGAATGAGTGGTAATTTAAGAAAAATATATCAATATTGTGACATTCAGTACATTCTTAAATTCGTCTAATCAAATTATAAATTCGGCGAGTGGTATCTGCGCACGGCGCCTTGTGCACAGTCGCCGACGCCCACCGATCTCCTCGTCGCCGCCCAAGACGACATTGCCCTGTTTATTTTTAGGGGCGCTAATCTCCGCCGCGTCCTTGGCCGGGCGGCGGTGTCTCGATCCATCCTCAGCGCATGGGTGTCTCGTGGGAGGCATTGACTGGACATGAATAATTGGTAACTCGAACTGTGGACCCGATCCGCAGGAATGGTACATCGGGCATCGACGTATGTTCGGTGCAACATTATTTTTTTTAGTTTTAACTACTTTCTGTCCTTCAATCGTATGCCATATGCCATGCCACGGTGCCACATTAAAATCATATATCGATAATAGATTATCGATCACACATTATTTGGTACAAATGTCGATATCACATTGTTTTGCATTGATAATCTATCTTATGTGTATTTTCATATAATATATATTTTTTAAACAGGTAATAATTCTTTAATTACGAAAAATAGCATAATATATATTCTGAATGCAAAATAATTCTATCAGCTTGGGTGCATTTATCCGTTTCACTTTTGCAATACAACTTCCAAGGGGGCATCGTGACACGAACGTAGAAGTGATCATGACAAAACGCACCCTCTTATTAGCGCCAGTCGTAATAGTTAGCGAACCAAAAGCGATCTATGACTTGACGCTGCATCAATGCATCTCGATGCGGTACAACGGATTAGTCGTCAGTGGCCGGTCTCTTAGCGCTCTGTGTCACCGTTTCCTTTTTGTCGGTCGCTATCACGCCGGCAGGTCTATCACGTAAATATTAGCAGATAACAATAGTTGCGCGACTGTCGCACAACCGGTTGCTATACGTCGTTTGGCGATTACGGACAAATGTAACAAGGTGTGCATCTCTTTTGGTCAAAATGAGTTAATGGCGTATCACCTTAGCAGTTAGACAGCTACACGAAGGCAGGTAGCGAACAATTTTATCTGTCGAACTGGAATGGCTTTTAGACCTGTTAAGTGTTTACTATGTGGTTATTTACATAGATGTGGTTATTTACATTGTTATTCAGATTATTCAAACAATAGAGGAAGTTATTGTGGACGTGCTTATTTCGATAATAAATATCCGATTCCCTAAAAGTATAAAAAATTATTTGATACCTAATATTGTTAGACACTTAAAATACATATTTGTATTTCGAGTTTGTTTTTTCCTCAATTAACTATTTCATTGAATTTTAACTTTTCTTTAGTCGAGTTCCGCGCAATTCCAATTGTTGCGGCTTTAAGAGCTCAAATTAGGCGTCAGCGCATCTTTTGAAACTTAAACAAGAGTTTAAAAATTTTACGCACTTTAAAACACGAATACAAACCTACAATCAGCTCCAATATGGTTACATAATACTGCATACAAAAGATAGAATTCACAGTACATTAATTTTATACCAAACGTCAAACTAAATTAGTAGTGATTGCTTCCGCGATCGCTAGTGTAGCTAGTTTCATACTTTATTAATAGCAATTTCATACTTTAATAGCCAGTTTCATACCGCAATAGCAAACGACAAGCGACAGATTAGCAGCTGCAATACAGTCGTATCGATAATGCGCCTATAAAATTTTGTTATTTAACAGCAATAATAATTGTACAATTTTCGCCTGTTGCTAATCGTCCGCTGTTATATTATAGACCCTCCGGCCGTCAAAATAATGTATTATAGGGTCACAGCATTACTTCCTCGTTACTGTAATGCTAGAAGGTGATCGTTGATTGTGCAGGACATAGAGCGAGAATACACGCGATAGGCGACCGGGGCGGCGCCGGACACGCGCCGTATTTAATAGGCGTTTGTGACGTGAACAGCTCTGCAAAATTATAGTCAAAATGTAGCTATTGTAATGCGTAACTCTGAAATCGAATTTTAAGCGCGAATCTAGGAGGTATTTCTTGACATCTGTTAAATGAAAAATCGATGCAAGATTACGATAAAAACCATTTTACCGTATGTTATCATGAAAGATTCGACATTATTTTTTTAATAATAACACTTGTGTTCATTGCTTGATACGTATGTGGTTCTTTTGCTTCTCTTTTTCTATAATAACTCGTTAATTGAAACGTCAAGTGATATAACACACAAGGATATATTCGAGATAAAATCATTGATAGATCAAGAATTTTAGCTGATCAACTAATAAAATTTCACATATCTTTTGTCACAACTTATAAAATGAGTGAATCAGTTTTCAACACGCGTGTTTCTAAAAAAATATATAAAAATCGACTTGAAGTGATCATTTTCTGATCAAAAGTACACAGTTTCATACTTTTTACTAATAGTCAACAATTCAATATTATAGTGACGAGCTACCGTTTAATATAATTAAAATCAAAACTGAAACATTCTTTTGTATTTATGTAATACATACATGGCTACTTCTGTTATCAATGCATGTATATATTATGTTTTACGTAATACATCAGGCTGTTTAGAAATCGGGCTCCCAAGGAGGAGTATGAAAATTATCAGGCTAGGGCCAAAAAACAACGATGCTTTTTGTCAGTAATCAAATATAGCAGTGACTACCTTAACACTTTTCAGTACATTCGCCGAATCCCCTATAGTGAGTTATATAATTGTAACATAATTATATCACTAATGAGCATTGATACCCGGTTCTGATTTACAATTTCGAAATTTGGTATCGTTCGATGGAACGAGTCCCAGGCGCCTTGGTATTTTACTACGAACTACCTGTAACGTACCTTGTAAGTGCGAAGGTGTTCGAAGTATACGGATGCGGCTGAGTGGGATGAGGAGATCACCAATTCGAGCCTAGATTTTTTTTTACACGCCCTCGGTAATAGCTGCCGTATCGTCTACGCCGTCACTAGTGATGTGCATGTATCATTGTAGTCTAAGTCATTGGACCCTTGTGCACATCGATAACGGTTCAGTGTAAACAATATCCGTATGTTCGTGGTGTATATATATATTTTATATATAAGCTCAAGCCTATTTCCCAGAGGGGTAGGCGGAGACCACAGATTTCCTCATGGTACGGAACTTTGTATATCTCTCGAATCATATGTTAGTTTTACTGGACCACTTTTCAAGATGCAAGTATGACGTTCGGGCGTAAGTGCAAGTCTCAGATGCGACCACCTCTAGCGTGCAGGAGGTTAGCCTACCGCATAGGAGTTCCGAGTTTGTTTCCCGGTCGCTTCTACAGCGTTTTTTACAAATAATACCACGTCGGTCGCCAACAGCTCGCGTGCGGATGTGTCGTCGCACTGGCAATTAGTACCGTAACACTAAATGTGTTTCTAAACCGGTACGGTAATGTATGAATGTGTTAAAATATTTCAATGTACCGCCTGATATAATTTATTTTTACTGTTTCGTATACGGTATTCGAAACGAGAATAATTCGGTCGATCGAGATGGTGGGTCACGGCCACGCGACGTGAGGTTGGAGAGAGCCGAGCGGCGGCTGAATGCAGAAACATTGTCAACGGAACCCACAACAATCCACCGGAGTCGAAGAGAACATTTGACGGGTCGTACCCCCATCCGTGAGCTTTTGCCGTAGTATCAGGTTTCGATCATCCCACCGCCGAGGTGTCACAACCCGCCCGCGACC